>CAAKHD010012688.1:3428-13793 GCA_901007705.1 Fistularia tabacaria | reverse complement strand
TGCCCTTTTTTTCCCAGGGGAGGACCGCCCCGGTTTGGTTTTGGGGGGGGGGGGGGGGGGGGGGGGGGGGGGTCTCCATGTTCTCCTCTGTGGGTTCCCTCCGAGTTCTCCGGTTTCCTTGCACAGTCCAAAAACAAGCAGGAGGCTCATCGGAGCAGACGTGCTAAGAGAGAGTGAATCGTAGCATGTCTCTATGTGACATATTAATGAGAATATATGGATGTATTTCTCTGTGTTACATTTGTTTGAGAGGATCAACAGTTGTATGTCTCTATACAATGTGTGAATGAGAGAGTGAATGATTTTATATCTTGATATGATGCATGAAGGAGAGAGTGGATGGTTGTATGTTTCTGTACAACCTTTGAGTGAGAGGATCAACAGTTGTATGTCTCTACCTAGATGTGGGAATGGGTATAGTTCTCCAAGAATGCGAGAGTGAACGGTTTCACATCTCTTTATGGTGCCTGAATGAAAGGGTGAATAGTTTCGTCTTGTCTATCTGACGTGTGAATGAGTGAATGAGTGGTTCTATGTCTCTATATTACCTTTGGACCAGAGGATCAACAGTTGTAGCTCTCTATGGAAATGTGTGAATGGGCAGATGAATGGGTATATTTCTCTATACAAGGTATGAATGCGAGAGCGAATGGTTCCATGTCTCTATCTGGTACCTGAATGAAAGGGTGAGTAGCTTCATGTGTCTATATGTGTGAATGAGTGAAAGAGCGACTCTGTGTTTCTACATTACCTTTGAATCAGAGGATCAACAGTTGTATGTCTCCATAATGTTTGAACGGGCGAGTGAGTGGTCGTTCGTCTCCACACAACCTCTGAATGGTCGTGTGTCTCTACATGTGGCCCTGTGAACCAATGGCGACCGGTCTGAGATGAACCCTGCCTCTTCCTCACTGACGCCGTGGAGAGGCCCCCGATCCGAGCGGCCCTCCACTGTAGATAATGACTGACCGCTCAGACGGACGGCGGCCGGATCGGACCGACAGGCAACCCTCTTGCGACGCAGCCCCGGTCCCGAGCCTCTAAATCAAGGCGTGCCCTGCGATCCTCCGTCACGTCCGGTACTTTCCGGGACAGAGAGCGGAGCCGCATTTCCATTCGCGGGCCGTCTCCAATCCAATCCGCTCCCCTCCATCAACCCCCCCCCTTCCTAGATACCGGCCGCGCTGAACTCCCGGCATCTTGCCTTGACATCACCATATATTATCCGGTGGTTGACGGAGCGCTTGTTGCCCGTCCTTGATGGCGGCGCCCGTCGCAAAAACCGTAATTTATTTGTTGTTCACTTGTCAGTTTTGTTCGTCAAGCGCGCATTTTTTATTATTTATTTTTTTTGTTTGTTTTGCACCACCGCCGATAGCTCATCCGTTTAGCGTCGCATAAATGAGAAAGATGTTAGGCGAGGAGAACGATGTCGCCGCCGAGCTGGCGGCATTTTTTTTTTTTTTTTTTCTTTTTTTTAGAAAGCCAGCGACAATTTCGCTGATAAATATGGACGATATAGAATCAACTATTCTCCCGGGAGGCGAGGGAGAAAACAACCGGGGGGGGAGCCAGCAAATCGCACGATAGCATCCTCGAGCCGCCTCTGTCGTTTCTCTCCCTACCGCATCAATAATTCCTAATTTCTCCGGTTTGTTTTGCGGTCGGTCGATCTGAATGAACAGTTGTCATAAACAAAACGGCGTCTCGCCACCGTAAACAAACAAAGGAGCGAATAAAAGCGCGACGCGTTCGTCGGGACAGACGCTTGGATTCCGTTTCGGTCGTTGTGAATGATTGGCAGGAAATTTCTCTGTAATTTTGGATTATTAGGTAATCAGATAGGTTGCATGGAAATAGCGATGTAGCGGCTGCTCAAGACAAAAAAAGAAAAAAGAAAAAACAAGTGGAAAAATACAGTCCCTGTCAAGTGTTCCTGGTACCATTTGTTTTCATTTTAATGCGCTGTGACATTTTCGATGGTTGAACATGAATCTTACAAACCCGACACATTAAAAGAACCCACATTTTTGTCAACAACAATTTAAGCATTCTCTAACAAAATATTGACCTCAGATTTTTTTTTTTTTCCTTTCCAAGGCTTGTAAAAACCGAGTGCGGCGGATATTATGATACGTCCGGGCCGCGGTGAATTTCTCGGTAGGTTTTTGTAGAAAGACATCCATTGTATCTACACTCTAAGGAAAAATCAATAAAAAAATGAAAATTAACCAAGATTATGATAATGATATAATAATAATATAATAATAATAATAATAATAATAATAATAATAATAATACTAATAATAATAATAATAATAATAATAATAATAATAATAATAATAATTTGAATTTGACATCGTCAACAAAAGCATTTACAAAACTGTGAGTTAACTGGTAAGTTAACGACAGCCAATTAATTATTTGGAACTGATGTGAGATACCCTTCGCCTAAATTAAAACAAAAAGAGTGATGAAAAAAATGATAATAAATAAATAAAAGAATAAATACGTAAATAAATAAATAAATAAATAAGGCGAATAAGAGCAAACTCTGCCTCTCGGCCAATGACAGGGCTCCAGCAACCCTGCGACCCTGACAGCACATCAGGACTGAATGAATAAATAAATGAATACATAAATAACAAGGATTTTAACAAACACAACAATAAAAGAGTAAAAAACCTTTTTCTTTTTGTTTTCAGTTTAAGTCAATATGGCAACTTCAATTCTATGAGCAAATAGACGGATACATCAGTTCGAATTTAATTGTAAATTGCATATTAAAGTCAGATACTTTCAGTGGCTTTATTTACTTTCCACTCCACATCCATTTAAAGCCCTCAGTAAGTGGAATGTTGATTTTGTTAAATACTACTCTCACTTTCACGTATTTAATACATACTTTTTTATTTATTCATTCATCTGTTCTTTACCTTTTATTCTCTTTGGTTTTGACTTATTGCCAAACATTTAAATGTATTTGAATTAAATGTTTTTTTGTTGTTGTTATTTATTGATTCATTTTTTACTGAATATGGTCATTATTATTAAGCTGTTTGTTATTGACCAGTGTTACATTTAACATTTGCAAAAAAATATGACTACTGACAGCATGAGAATTTAGCTCATATTTTTCCAGATGTGTGCACATCCTAGCGCAGCTGCTGGTCTGATAAGAAAAAGAAAAAAAAAAGCAAAAATACAACTTGCAATCATATCATTATTTTTTTCCCTTCTCACTGTCTTTTTTTTTTATTCACTAATTAAATTCCAGCTTTCAGATTTATGGATATGTTTTCCCGGATGGATGCCCCTCGCCTCGCCTGCACAATGTGACTTTTACTGATCTTGACCACTTCAAATATTTCACCTGAATTTCACGTCATTCTAATTTCTGACGTTATTTATGTCCTTCTCTTTAAACTCGACCGAACGAACCGAGCTCGGGGCGCATGAAAGTATGGAGTTAATCAACTTCGCCGGTGTGTAGTTACTGATGCGATGGACGCGGGTTTGGATTAATTACTTCGAGGGCGACTTCATCTGGGAATAAGGATATGTTCATTCAGAACTTCATTTTTTAGCTTATGCGCATGAACGGTGCGGTTCTTACGGAGCGTTGCTGAATTTAAAGCTGCTGGAACTAAAAGAACCACAGTAGTACTTTTTAGTTATGTACATATATGTATACATATAAATATATAGTACTGTGGAGTTCTAGAGAGAGAAAGTGGATAAAATGTAATGTAAAAATGTAAATGTAATGTTGTTTTTTTATTAGCATTGCCTAATTTCTTCCCCGATAACAAATACATTTCTTCTTCTTTTCCGTCTGCATTGTGTTTGAAACGACAACATCGATTTTTTTTTTTCAGACGTATAAATAAAGGCACTAAAAGCACAGGTGAAGAAAATTGAAAAATAAATAAATACATGGATGAATAAATATGTCGGTACATAATGAAAGGAATGAATGAACCAATGAATAAATAAATATATAAAAATCAACTTATTGGCTTAAGACCGCCTGCGCATTTTCTATAATGCAGCATGAAAATCCAGAATAAACAAAGAAAAAGAAGTTAATTCCTGTCTGATTTTATTTACGCGGCACCAGATCACAACTTAGTTGTGTGAAGGCTGGTCTGGACCAGCCCTCTTTAAAACCATTTGCAGAAGTCGGGGTAGAAAAGAGAGCGCCAGAGAGAAAGACAGGCACAAATGATCTCATTCCCAAAGCAACAGTAGCGCTAACGGCGACGTGAAATTAAATAATTCTAGCTTTAATAGTAAAAGAAAAGGAATATTGCTGCACGCCTGGCAGGACATGCATGATGGGATATCCCTCAGCAAAGCTAGGGGCTAGCCTAGGGCTAACTCGTAAAGAAAAGGCTTGGCATAAACAAAGTATCTGCGACTGGGTGGTCGGGTTCTAGGAGGTCTACTCACTAGGAAAATCACTTAAAATAAAAGAAAAAAAGATATAATTGTCTGACAATTAAATATCATAAGAATATATCGATGCCTATTCGACTATAGTGAGCAAATGTGCGTTGCATCCTCGTGTTTCGAGCAATTCCTACTGGTGAACTATCAAAAATGCAGAGCGGTGGACAACACAATTTCAGTTTTGACCGTCTGACTTTGAAAACTATTCAGTCTTAAACTTTATTACGAAGTCCATGCCCTCGACACGAAAAGTCCTCCTTGCTTAAAGTTTTTTTTTTCTTATTTATTTGATCACATAGTGCTTATAGAAGCTGTGGTGCTTACAGTAGAACGGCAGCGGAGAGCACCTGTTAGCATCAGGTGAGGCACAATGCTGCCTGCCTCAACTTTTCACTTTTTGCTTTTCGGTTTTTAGTCCGATCGGCGAGAATGATCCCCTCACACATTTAGATGAAATACATAATTCGGTCATGGTGTAAACAACAATGTAATAAATCTTTCTACAAACATTATATTGGCGACAGGCTTACAAACAGAAATTAGCGTGCGCCACTCAGCCCAGTTTGTGAGAGACTGGTGGTGAGGCTGGGCTCGCCGCTGCCGCACCTCGGGTGTCTGCCCTGGATTTGTCGGGAAACAGAAATTTAGCTTTTTTTAGAACTTTTACAGAAGACAATTTTAAAAATAATTGGAATAACAGAAAATACGTCCTCAGCACAAATCAGTGGACAAAATATTAATATTTATTTTACATTATCATTATTTTTTTATTTTATCATGAGGACTGGTGAGGCACTACCTCAACTGCCTCCCCTGGTTCCACGCCACAGAATTTTCTTTTTTTCATATATATATATATTTTTTTTTCCCACCTTTTTGCCCCTTTGCTGTCCCTCCAAATGTGACTTTCTAAGTTTTGTCTCCTTTCTCTGACGCCTGAATACGTCATTTTTAAATTTTATTTTTTTATTTTTTTTCCCTACCATTCATCTTAGTAGCCTGAACCCCCTCGGATCGCCGTCTTCCATCTATTACACAACCGTGGCTCCCTCTGAATGAGACGTTGTAATGAATGGAGTCTTTCAACACAATGTATATTAAGGGTTTTTTTTTCCCCCGGGTTTCGGTTTCCAGGCTCTGATAATCACTTAATATGCGAGCCTGAGGCCAGGCCAGCAGCGCAGTGATAACGCATTATTATTCTGTTGGCTAATGAGTTTATTTTCTCAAAGCTGCCCTTGTGTCTTTCCTTTTTTTTGTGCTGCATGAAACCTCTCCCTCCGCCGTTTCTTTTTTTCTTTTTTTATTTTCTTATTGCAGCGTTTGGCTCGACACGCCCCGCGAAGACACGAGGAAGAGTCGTTTGACGGCGTTTGGGGGAGGAGGGAAGGTGCCGGGGGGGGATAATGCGGCATCATAGCGACAGGAAGTGATTTCTGCCTTCCTCTCAGCGGGTCGTGGAGGCAGAAGCGGTGGGGCCTGGCGGAGGGCCAGAGCGGAGATGTACTGTAGATTCGCCCAGGAGATGCCGGGGTTCGTCTCAGGAATGCAGCAGTGACTGCCCCGGTCAGGCCAAGCCCAGGCAGCTGGCCCTGGGATTCTTGTTTGGTTATCTTTCATAAAGAGCCCTTATTCCAGACACAAGTTGTTTCCATGTGGACACATAGACGGTTATTCAGGCAGATTTAATACACAGCGGATTTGAAAAAAAAAAACAACATTAAAAATGATAAATAAATATTTAAAATAAATATGTGTATATATATTTTTTTTTTTTTTCATTTTCAAACTGTGATTTCCATTTTTTTTTCTGACAGATTTGAAACCGGCCACTTTTTACATTGTTTTTTTTGCTGATGACACCCTATTGTTTAAAATGCACTGTTCTTAGGAAGACATGAAATCAGTCATGCAAGATCTTGAACCCGTTTTGCAGAGATAATTTCTCATACTGGCATTATTTTTTACTCATACAATGATCTATTTGTAGGATCATACAATACCATTTTTATCACACTATCAAAACCTATGTACCATTTCTTCTTAAACATTTAAATCAATTTATTGATCGTCATTAAGTTAATCAGACTTGGATGAATCAGTTCAGTTCTTTTTAAATTTTTCTTCATATATATATATATATATATATGATATGTTTTCAGTATTTTTCATTTATGTACACACCTTCAATTAATATCAGAAAAAAATGAGAATAGATAAATATAACATGTATTTAATGCTTATATATATTATTTTCAAATAAATGTGTATAAATTTAGTTAATTCAACAAAAGATGAGAATAGATAAATATAACAAAATCTAAATATATTTACACATTTTTTTATTAAATTATTTATTCATTGATATTTACTTATTAATTTTTTTGTTTGTTTATGTGTCACGTCACGTTCAGCAGAAGACGGGCACGTGTCAACCACCCCAAAATCGGGCAAAAACCTCCCGAAACCCCGCGTTTCCATCATTTCCTCCCGAGGAGGCGACGCGGCGGCGCCTCAATCGCATGGGCGGCTCGAGCCCCGAACTAATTCATCCTGGAAATGAGCGAAGAGGGGGAGGAAAAATGTGCACACAGGGAAGAAGTGAAGCTGAGGCGCACGGTTCGCTGGACGCTCAGGAAAATCACATCATGTGAAACCGCTGACCCGTCGCAGACTGTAATAATGTTGGTGGCCAGGAAGAAGCTGTTTATTTGAACTTTTCCAACCTTCGAATTCGACACCCCGCCTGCGGAAGCCGATGTGTTCATTGACCTACGTTTTTCCCGCGTTATTTACACCCAAGTCCCTTTATGCGATGAGAATCAAAACCAGTTTCGGCGTCGTTTTGTTGCCGCCGCGTAACTTTTAACGCGTCACTTGACTCGTGCCCATTCATAGCAAGCATCCTCTCGAGCAGTTTGTGACCTTTGACCTTGCCAGAGCTCAGGCATCTGCATGATATCAATGGAAAATAGATTGCGGCCTTGTTGGGACTCCCCGAGTAAATGATATTTCTTTACATTCAGCATATGTGTGTAAATTGTCGATCTTTTTTCACTCTCTAATTTTAAACTGAGCAATGGAGAGTAATTTATAATAATAATACAATAATAATAATATTGATGATTAATGATTGATAATAAAAATAAATCAGAAAAAATAAAAATAAATCAAGAACTGGCCAATAGAGCAAGGGTCCTTGGGAATCCCCCAGAGAAATCATATTATTAATATTATTAATATATTCAGCATACGTTCATAATTTGTTGATTTTTTTTCAGTTTTTTTTTAAACATCTGATCAAGGGAGAATCAAACCCCTGAAAAAAAAGAACCCTGAAGTAATAAAAATGAATCAAGAGAAGAAAATAAATAAATTGGGTCAATGGAACAAGGGGCCTTGGGAATCCCCACAAAAAATCAAACCAAAAAAAAAAAAAAAATTTAGAAAGGACCCTGAAATCATACTCATTAATAAGTTCAGCATATGTATATCATTTTTCTTTTGTCTTTATTTAAACATCTAATCAATCAAAACCCTTAAAAAATATAATCAATCGGGTGAGGGCTCTTCACATCTTTGTTTAGTTTGCCAGTTTGATATGTATTCCTTCTCGCTCTTGCGATGTTATTACCCCTGTTTTGTCGTGTTTGCGCGGCAAGCCGAGCGTCTCGTGATGCGTGACATGAAAAATAAATTACCTGCCTCCCTCAGCGTCGAGCAGCTGTTTTTCCGGCGCTCTAAGTACATCAGATGTAAAGGTGTTGTGCGACGGCGCTACAACGTCAACATGGCCGAGCGTTAAACAACCAAAAGAGCCGATCGCGAGAACCGACGGACCGAAACCAGAAGTGACTGCTGGGCTGCCGGAGGAAGCGTCCGCGTCGTCTCACCGGCTGCACAATGCAGGTGTTAAAGCTTCTCTCCGGTCTCCAGTTTCAGAGTTTCAAAAAACAGTGAATCTGTGAATCGATGGATCTTGTTTCAGATTTCCTCCCCCCCGGCCTCGGCGTTCGATGATGTTGTGACCTCGAAGCTAGCTTTGTTGCCGTAACAAGTAGTTGCAATCCAGCATCAGTTTACCGAACTCGTCTTTCGTTCTTTATTCGTTTGTTTGTTTGCTCGTTCATTCGTTCATTTTTTTTCCCTGTCCATCAGCTCATTCGCTCGTTTGTCCGTCAGTTCGATCGTTCGTTATTCCACCGGTTTGTCCGCTCGTCCGCTTGTTTCCAAGTTGCTTTTTACAAATCAGTTTACCAAACGCTCATTCGTTCCTTTGTTTGTTTCTTCATTCGTACGTTCATCCATTTGCCTGTCCGTCTGCTTGCTCGTTCGCTCATTTGTCCATCTGCTCACTCATTCGTCCGCTTGTTCTTTTGTTCGATGGCCCATTTGTCCGTTTCTTTCCTCGTCGGTGCCTTGAATCGCTGTTTCTTTGGTCCGTCGGTACCTTGGCTGGTCGGTTCGTTGATTCCTTGTCGGTCGGTTGGTTGGTTGGTTTGGACATCCTTAACTGTTAGTGCTATTGTTATTTTTAGTGTGAGATCAGTCATGCCTGCCCCCCCCCCCACCCCCCACCCCCATTTTAAAGAGTGGTGGTCCAGACTTGCTATACTTGGAAAGTGGTGCGGGAAAAGTATGTCGTGATGTGGCGCCATATTTTAAAAATCTGACTTGACTTTGCTGTCCAAATGGTAACGAGTCAACTGATCATGTGTACTTTCTTAATTCGTTCTCTGCATTTAACCCATCATGGATGAACCATGAGCAGTTTGCTGGCGTCTAACAGCACCAGAAGAGCAGTTAGGGATTCAGTGTCTTGCTCAACAACACTTCGACACACAAGACGGAGCCAGGAAATCGAACCGGGAATGTTCGGTTCCAAGGCTCTACCTCCTGTGCCACGCCGCCCCGCGGTTACAATTACGAATCCTAAGTTCCTAGCAAGAATGCTACTGTGAGCTGCACGTGACTTCCTGACCTCTAACGTTTATCGTGCGGAGAATCTTCAAGACGAACTTCTTGTCTTCACATGATTAAGAGTTGCTGAAACTGATTTTTTTTTTTTTATCCCTCCGGGCAGCACCGGGGTCTTGACCGCAGTAACCGTTGGTGTCCGGGCTGGATGCTAATCGGCGTCTGGACCGGAGGAATATTTAGTTTCAAGGTAAAGGTCCAGGTTAGAATTTTGGGGTCGAGTGCCGGTTTATTTTAAGCGCCGTGGTTGGAGTTGGATTCCAGGAATGGTCTAGAGCAGAGGTGGGCAAACTGTGGCCCGCGGGCTACCTCCGGCCCGGAGGCTTGTTTACTTCGGTCCATCGGAAGTCGCATCAATTTTCAAACCCGTAACAGATAAACATTCGAAGCATCCATTCCCTTGCCCATGAAAGCGTTGCCATAAAGAAGGACATCAACATTTAGCATGCTAACTATACTAGCAGCAGTCATGTGAAGAAAGAGCTGCTACGAAGTTACCTGCTAACTCACAAACACAGCTATCGTGTTTTGGTCGACTATTCAAGTTGTCGGCACAGGAACAAGTTGCGTATTGGATTACAGAAGAGTTAATAAGATGCTAATGACAAAGATCGCATTGATCTCAATCAATGTCTAGTGTTTGTTTTCTTTTCAGGTTTATGATTTTATCATTCATCGTTCTCACCTTGTTTGGATGTGTTAGATAAAAAGTTAGATAAATAGATGACTTTTTATTAAACCCCAGGGAAATTAAATTGTCATGGTGGCCGGGTATGTCAGAAAATTGTAAGTTAAAAAAAAAAAAAAAAAAAACGAAAAAAAAAAAAAAAAAAAAAAAAAAAATAAAAAACCCAAAAAAAAAAAAAAAATTGAAAAAAAAAAGGGGTAAAAACTAGGGGGGGAGGGGAACAGAAAGGGGGAGGGGGTTTAAATAAA
>CAAKHD010012687.1:0-13301 GCA_901007705.1 Fistularia tabacaria | reverse complement strand
GGGGTGGGGAGGGGTGAGGAGAGAGATAGGGGAGCGGGGGGGGGGGGGGAGGGGGGGGTGGGGGGGGGGGGGGGGGGGGGGGGGGGGGCAAAGGAGGGGCATGGAAAACAGCTTTATGACACATCAGGATTACTCAGTTGTGCAAACCTAAACACCCTTCAATGGGTTTTCCTTCCAACAAAGACAGAGCGGGTGCACCTCCGTGGAGGGCGGAAGGGTCGGGGGTGGGTTGGAGGGTGACCGCGATGGTCGCAGTTTCTCGCAGCCGGGACACGGCGGCTAAAAAGTCAGCCGTTCTGCTTTCCGGAGCGACTGAAGACATCAGTGTTTTTGATGTTTTAGTTCCTGCGTAATCTCATTGCCACGCTCGGTTTGCTGTGTGGGCTGAGCTCGGGCAGAGACGGCGAGCGTGAGCCGGTGTAAAATGGCTCGTGACTTCTGAGCGGTCCGTGACCCAGCTGCGTTTCTCCTCCCGCTTCCGGCCCCATTCATTGTCTCCCCCAAGTACCCTACGTATATTAACGCCCGTGCTTTTCCCTTTTTCCTTCCCTTTCCCCTTAAAATAAATTGTAGCCTGTGCAGAACGCGCTCTCGGATTTCCAATTGATTTGGCCCCCGGATACATTTTAGACCGACACAATGACTGACATTATACACAAAGCGCGTGTTGACGTGAATTTCGGTGCACGTTACCCTCATTCACGACGATTTCTGGCTCTTAGCGGAGGCTCGAGCATGAGAGCCCTTTCATCCACAAGAAAGGCAGGTTTTGCTTGGAGTGCCTGCACGGTCTTCAAAGCTGGCAGAGAAAAATATGCATTACAAGGACATATAACGTCTCGAAAAACCCGCGCCGGTGAAAGCTTATCCCCGAAAAGTTTAAGTCCAGGGGCAAGACTTCAAACAGCAACGCGCCTTCTCGACGTCTCAATCTCGTTCGGGGGCTGCTGACTGAGATGTTTTAATGAGCGTGATGGTGTCAGGAGCCAAACGGGTTCTCGGTGGATAAATGTCTCCTCGCCAAACACAACACTGCGATCAGAAAAGGCGAGGGCTTTATTAAGCGGAGGTAGTCATGGCGCTGGCGCTCGACTCCCCATCAGCACGCGTTTCCCGCTGTCTCAGGGATTCTTTCCACTTTCTTGAGACACAATTATCAAGGGAGAAGCAGGCCTTGAGGAGGGCTTGCACTCCCCGTACCCCCACCTTCGAAAAAGAAAAAGAAAAAAAACTCCCAGTCTCTCTTTTTCATCTGCAGAGGGAGTAGCCTTGACCACATTCTGGAGGTTAAACTGACAGAGCTGTTGTCTTGTAGAATTGCCCCCTCTAGTGGTCAGAAAGCTGGACTGCACCCCCCCCCATCCCTCCGGCAGCCTCTCCACACTCGGCTCAAATATTCGGGAAGTCTCGGCCAAATCCCTGCGTTAAAAATTTGAAAAGGCAGCAGCCAAGACTCCAACGCATGACCGTAATGTAATGTGCCTCTTCCTCTTAGGGGGTCCCTCCTGGTCCCAGGCTGCCCGCTAATGGAAGCCTCGGAGTCCCGCCTCCGTCGCGGCCCCCGCCGCCCGGGAACCAGATGAAAGGCCCCGCCAAAACTCCAGCGATGCAGAGGCAGCTCGCCCAACAGCAGCACGCCATCGGCAATTCAGTGAGTGATACCACGCTCTGGCTTTTGATCTTTTCTGCCACGTCCGGTCGAGGCAGAAGGCCGCCCGGATTGAGCCGGGATCTGTCTGCTGTCTGGACAGGACCTGATATTTTATCGATTGTTCATCAATATAGCGGTGAATCATATTAGACTTAATGGAGCAGATGCCACAGGCAAATATTTAATCTTATCAATATGAATACTGTCAGAGAAGATTTATTCAAACTTAAAGTAAGCATAAATCACAGTTACTCATGATTATTCTTAATTTACCGATTCAATTTCAGTGTGAATATTCACATATATTTCTCGTTTTTTAAGTTTTAACTTAAGCACAAAGCTAAAGTTTGGTGACCAGCCGGATGCCTGCTGGGAATGTCGTTATTATAAACTGATTGTACAGAAACATAAAAACATTGATTCATTTGGGAAACTGAGGTATTATCTTATATAGAGACAAACATACAAACATTCACTCACTCATTCACACATCATATAGGGACAAACAGCCATTCACATGTCATAAATATATATAGGCATTCAACCATTCACTCTCATTCACAAAGGGAAAATTCACAGTTTTCAGTGAACCTCCTGCATGTTTTTGGACTTTGGTAACTCGGAGAACCCAGAGGAACCCCACGCAGACACGGGGAGAACTTGGAGACTCCACACGGAAAGTCCCCCCCTGTTCGAATCTAATCAGGGACCTTCTTACTGTGAGGCGGAAGCGCAAACCACCACGCCACAATTAAAAATAGCAATATGACTGAAGGGGGATGAGGGGTGAAACGTCTTCAAGTGAAGAAATTCAAGTCCAAGAGGATTTTGACAAGAACTCAAGCTGACCCGGATGACGGAGAACCTCCACAGATTTATGAATAAAGTTTGGATTACTTGTCCGACACAAAGCACGGTTTGGCTTTGGGTCACGGTGTGAAATTTGTGTGTGTGTGTTTTTTTTTAAAAGTATTATTGTTGTTCCAAATCCAAGCCTCCATCTCTCTGTGGTCTCAGGACAAAGACAACGCACACGATCAATTCAGTCGTCATCTCACGAGACCACCCCCGGATTACAAGCAGTCCAGGAGCATGGTGGCGGTCCAGCAGGGAAACATGTTCACAGGTACACTTCATTTGCCACCTGCAGACATGTCTGTTAAATGCAGACACCTGTCTCAACTCAGGTCCTTTTTTTTTCCCTTTCTGGATTCTTTCTAGGTCAAAGCTCCTCCCAGGCCTCCATCCCCGGCCCCGACAAGGACCTGCAGCCCATGTCTTGTCACCTTCCAATTAAATCCGAGATGAACCCCTCACCGTCAGACCACAGGTTCGGAATGGCCACTGACGGCCTCCTGGGTTCCTGCATCAGCCCGTTCCAGCAGCATAACAATCAGAATCGAATTGGCCTGAATCAGAGCAAGCCCAGGTTCCTCGGTGCAAACATGCAAGGAAATTCTTACGGGATGAATAATGCCACGGGCGCACAACAACAGAGAACAGCCGACCTGCATTCTTCCGGGCCGCAGGCTCTCGGAGGCCTGATGGCAAATGTCAACGTGGGTTGGGGCTCGGCCGGCAAGCAAGTGGCGACCGGACTAGGCGTCAGGAGGCTGCCCAACCCCGCGCCACCTCAGGGGGCGCAGCACGACATGCCGAGCCACCCGTACCCACAGAGGCACGTCGGCCCGCCCAACCAGGTGGCGCCCGACGTCAGGATGCTCCCTCTGAGAGACACAGGTTCGAGGCCGAGTCAGTCCATGATGGGTTCTCCGTCGGCGGGAGGGACTCTGAACCAGCCCTCGCCCGAACAGAGGGTACCAGCAGGGAACTTTGCCGAGCCCGCCGCCAGTTCGAACAGCTATCAGAATAGCCGGGCCAACCGTCTGACCTTTGACTTCCTCCCGGAGGGAGACAACACAGTCCCAGGGATAAACACTGACTCAGACTTCATAGATTCTCTGCTCAAATCAGGCTCAGGGAACGATGACTGGATGAAAGATATAAATTTGGATGAGATCCTGGGCAGTCATTCATGAATTCGGCTCAGATTGCCAACGTTCGGCTCAAATAAAGCAGGTCATTGATTACAGGCATAAGAGGTAACATTTGTAAATAAACTTAAATTGAATTTTATAGACTCACATTATTTGTTTACCTATTATTCTTTAATGTTTTGTATTGTATTAACTGTGAAAGAATTACGTGTTCTGTCCTGTACTTGGCTTTTCTTTGCAGTGTTATTTTCTATTTTTTTTGTGGTCTGTTTGTCACACCCATGCTGTCGTGCTGTCGTAAAGGATGAAATACCAAAATTCACACTGTGAAAAGGAGACATTGCTGCGTCGCTCTCGGGTCTATCTTGGCATCCCAAGTCGCCCCGTCTGCATCAACTGTTTAGCATGATGTGGATTTTACCCTCGAGGAACTCCGCCACCATACATAGGAAGTATCACCACATCAAATGTTTTCTTTCCTATTGTTCAAACTCTTTCATCTGTGGTAGTTTTGCAATTTAAATAATGTAACCATTTTTTTTCCATGTGATATTTAATAAATATTGGGATAGTAATGAGACATTATAATATCAAAATTAATAAAAAAAAAAAGAAAGTATTTGAATCAAGTGTTGCTGATGATTGGCCGCCTCACACTGGTCACGCATGCGGACTGCAACACCAGCTGATAGCACAGACCGAAAACCGTTTAGATCAGTACCGGCACATTCTACAGACCTGCTTAGAAATGTCTGGCTCAACATCAGTCTTTTCTATCAGCACGTAGTTTTTTTAAGAACACGGAAAAGGTACACTAGTTATTAAACAGTTTCACATCACATCAACTTTTGATGAAAAACAAAACAAAACATAAAATTAAGAAGTGCAGCTCTCCAACCAAATCAATACAACCAAGTAGCACTGTGCTATAGGTGGACTGATTCTACTACTATTATTATTATTATTATGAATATGACATTTTCTTTGCATTGACAATGTTTTATCATTATTATTATCATTATTTTTATTATTAATGCGGATGCAGAGAGATTTCCTTCAAAGAATTCATAAAGCATAAAAACTAAAATGTCATTATCACCATGTTTTTCCAGCCATCTGTTATGCATGAAGGCCATGCATTTTGTACCCCAACGTCAAAATTCCATATGTTGTCTGTGAGGCATTTGCGTCGGGGTTTACAACAGGACGGTTTGAATGCACCTAAAAGAGAAGTTCTGAGCTGCTCTGTTAGATGATTGGTTTTCTCTGCAAATGTCTTTCTGCCTAGTCAGCCATCAATTACATTTGATTGCTTCAATACCCCGTCATCTTGTGTCCACCACCACAGAGGCCTCATTCTTGAACGATACATTCTGCTTCGTGTACTGAACCAATTATTGTTCTCTACTTTCTCTGAGTTCTCTGTCTTATTTTTGAAGGTTACATATTTCAGCGTAAGCCTCTACCGCCTCGGTGGTTTCCTTAGGTAGTGTCTCATAAATTAGTTTCACCTCTGTTTAAACAAACCTTGTGATATTCAGAATGTCCAAACTCACAGTTAGGCCGCATGTGTGTATGTATGTAGCAGAGGTATGAAAAAACAAATTGAACAGAAAAATAAATCGGGTATTATTTTTCTTATACAAATAACTTTTTTTTCATCATTGTCCTATATGAGTGAGAAAAACTAAGAGTGGAACGAAATTAAATTATAAACTCATTGATAGTAATAGGAAATAGTAGCGATGATTGGTTGAACGAGAGCTTTTAGTTCCGGCAGTGGTGAACTTGTGTACTTCCGCCTTCACGCGGCCCATCTCGCATGCGCACTACATTCTTTTGCCGTCAACTTCCGGGTTAGCCCCCGGCCGCTGAAATCGTGACAAAATAATCTTTCTGCTCTGATGAAAGTCAGTTTGTTATCGAACCAAACAGATCGACATATGGCAGCTAAACAAGTCCTTTCGTGGTCTCCATGACTCATAAAGAGGTATTCTTTGTTTTGCAGCCATACTTGCAACTCCACGGTTTGGCTACTACCGAAATATTAGCATCATGGGTTCATACGAGAGGCAGTTGGTCACTAAAGGAGCGATACGTTCTGGTGAAGCAGCGAGTTGAGGTCCGCCGAATGCGGCCAGTTAATTCCACTCCAGTTTATATAGTAGCATTTAATATAATCGTGTTATTTGATCGGAAAAGGACTGCGGCTGATTACCTGAGGCGTCTTCAACAATTGCGTCCGGATCGAATCTGCCAGTTACGAATACAGGCTTGTAGCCAAGATAAATAATATTTTTCTGTCATAAAGCCTGTGTGTTTTGAAACTTTAGTATTTGCCGATGTTAGAGGACAGCTGGTTTTAGTTAGTAGTACAAGTTTCCCTGACAGATGTTTTGGTTGGATTGTTTGTTTTCTTCTGCAGGCACCCAGATCCGTCACTTCTCCGATCACTCTCACACTCAATGCTGTTTGGCAGAAATGTAATTGTTTAAAAAGATGGAATAAATAAAATTGAACTATTTGTGCGGAAAATGAATGAGACCTACTCTCCCTAGAATCAGATATAAACAAACACGTCTGTCCGCCGTCGAAATAACTAACTAACTGCATGGAACAAAGCTTGTATGAAATTCTACAAGTAGTGACTGGCTGATTTTCCGTGACTACATGTCCCATGGTCTCCGGTTTATTTTTCTCCCAGGATGTTTGGCGGTTTGCGTTAAACTGTTTGTTTTTTTGCAAGTAAGCAGCAAATCTTTGCTTTCGGCCATTTTCCCGGTTGTGTTGGAAGTGACGAATCTACGACGCCGATGAAGAAAATCCAGATAAAACAGCCTCGTATCGCAGAAGTCGGCTGTTGAAAAACCATAAGTAACGCCACGTGGAAAGTACTGTTTCCAATATCGGACCAATGCAGGGAACTTCAATCCTTGGCAGAAAATGCAGCAACCCTTTTGTTGTAAAGGTATACAGAGCATTTGTTCCCTGAATGTCAAAATAAAAATGTTATATTGACTAAATTTGATAAGAAATCGATTGCCAAAAATGAGGACTCTGTATCTCACTCTACCTATACCCCCTAAAACAAAAGAAACGCACTTAAGAGTGATGAATGACATCTACCCATCTAAGGAATTATTTAGGTTTACGCTTCAATATTGAAGATATTTTTTGTACATTTTGTAAAGAAAACACTGAAACTACCGACCGTTTATTTTCCTCATGTGAAAAAGTATAGTTTCTTGGTTAAATCTCAAAATTGGATGAAAGAAAAGCTTCTATCGTCTCCAGCGTCTCTCTCAAGAGACGACATAACATTTGGTTTACTTTTAGCAGACGAAAGAGATGAAATATGTCTCAATGTTATTTTAGGTTTTGCCAAGTTCTTCATATGCAGAAACGGGATGCAAAAATGTCCCCCCAATCTTACCCCCTTCAAGAACCACTTTGAATTATATAACAAATCTTTGAAGCATACGAAAAAACCCAAAAGCGCGAAAATATACTGTTTAATCAATTATCTTCCTTTAGACCTGCTAAGTTGAATACAATTGTGTTCCCCTTGCCGTTGTTTTTCTTTTTGTTTGTTTTTGCAGTGTTCATTGTTTTCCACACAGCTTATTCTTGTCACTCCTCCAGCTAATTGTCTGGAGATTTATTGTTTCTCTCATGTTTGTTGATTAACATTGGTGTACGATTGAATTTACCCATGTTTAGTTGTTATATGGTTTGATGGTTTGTTACACTTGGTATCAATAAAAAATTAAAATAAAAATATATATTGTACTAATGATCGTCTCCAATCAGGAATCTCTAACATTATTGCAGAGACACAATCGGGGCTTCTAAAAGGCTTAGGTCAATACACAATAATAAAAGGCTGGTCATGGACATCATCGAATACAAAGACCTGATAGAGGATGACGGCTTCATTTTCTTCTTTGATTTTGTCGAACGTCCATTTATTTAACAACTTTGGAATATTTTTGATTTGGGTTAAAATTTAGAAATGTGATCTGCGGTCTCTATGAGTATATTAATAGTTGTGTCATCCTCTCAAGCGGTACCACTCCCAGGTTTTCATGTTGATGTGGGCATTCCCCAAGGGTGCCCCATTTCGCCCTTTATATTTATATTGGCTCCTGAGACGCGAGCCATTTATGTTAAAAATTGTAATGATATCAAGAAGTTAAATGCGCTGGGCACCCAACTTATCTTTAGCCAGCTGGCAGATGACACAACTTTGTTTTTGAAAAATTAAAATCAATCCCAATATGAATTGAAAAATGAAAAAATTCTTTAAGGCTTCAGGTTTAACTTTAAACTTAAAGAAATGCTAACTCCTTGCACTCCATGACCCATCAAAGAAATCTGCTGTGTTCTCATTGAATCAGAAATAAAATCCTTGGATATTCTCATTACTAAGGATCAAACATTAAGTCAGTCCAGGAACATAGAAACTCAACATAATGAATTTAAGGCAAAGTAAAACATATGGTTCCCAAGGGATTTATCACTATCAGGCCAAATACATTTGACCGAAATGGAATGTTTATCTAGGTGTGTATATCCGATGTATTCTAATTCTATACCAAATCGACTCATAAAATCTATTATTTAGCCAAATAAAATAATTTGAAAAATGGTTTGTTTATATGTTTTGTTACTCTCTGAATTCAATAAAAGTTTTATATATATATATATCATCAAATAGCATTGGTCTGATATATAAATATATATATAGCATCAAATAGCATTGGTCTGATATATATGTATATATAGCATCAAATAGCATTGGTCTGATATATATATATATATATCAGACCAATGCTATTTGAACAAGGACCCCCTTCTCAGTTTATTTGTCTCTTTTAGTTGCTCTGTTGTATTGACACATACCTTCAGGTTTTGTTCAAAAACATCTTACATTAAAATAAAGCTGAGGGAAAATGTATAGAGCTTCCAGGTAAGTTTGCTAAGCTTAATTTTTAAAACTAAATTCTTTTTTTTCAAACCTTAATTGAATTCAAAGTGTAACCAAACATATAAACAAACAAACGTGGCTAAATTGAACTGTACATCAATGACAAGTAACAGATAAGAGGAAACACAAACAATCTTATATTGTATCCAGTCAAATAATCGTAGGAGTAACAAGAGTAAAGCCATGTGGAAAACAATGCATAATTTGAGAACGAATGAAAAAGAAAAAGAAATGGCAAGGGGAATACAAAATGTATTTAGCTTAATGAATCTAAGGGAATATTATTCATGAAACAGTATAATTTTGGCTTTTGGGTTTTTTCATAAGTTTTAAAGATTTTTTATATAATTCAAAGTCGTTTTTAAAGAAGGTAAAATTTGGGGGACATTTTTGCATCCTCTTTTTGTGTATGAAGAACTTGGCCCGAACCTAACATAACATCGAACTAGAGTTCATCTCTGTCATTTTGTAACTCAAATGTTATGTCATCTCTTGAGAGACAGACTGGTGATGATGGAAACTTTTCTGTTATCCATTTTTGAGTTCTAACCCAAAATCTGAGTACTATTAGAATGATTTTGGTGAATTTACCTGATAACAGATGTCGTCATCAATCAGGAGGCTTGAATATTTGTTTGTTTAATTTTCCACTACTTTGATGTTTTTTCTAATGCTTTTTCAAAGCATTCCACTTTTTTTTTCCAGAATTGTAAGATAATTTGTTCTACTATTAATTTACTTATAACATGAGGATGCTGAAAAGAATGTAAATATACATTCAGAAATCCATAACAACAAATTATGTGAATTGAACTAAGCAATAAGCTGCTTTTAGTTAAACAACCTAATACAAACAAAAATATGAAAATGAAAATATGTATCTTGGAATTTTATTTCCAAAATTGATTTAACTCATTTTAAAAGTTCTAATAGATTATATGAATACTGTGCTGTAATTTTTAACATTTAATATTTTTCTAATCGCATTGCACTCTGTACTCAGTGACCGATTCAATTTAAATGAGATTATGGGTTTGTCAGTAACAAACAGTAGTTTGTATTGGTGTCCTGACTTGACCAATTTTTTTTGTAGTTCTGTTTGAGGGCCACTGGATGGCAGTAAAGACGTTTCTATAGTCACAACTCCTAGTTGCATGAGGAAAAACTTTTACACAAAGGTTGTTTGTTTTTTCTGTAATAAAGTTTGTCATTTTCCCAGCTTCACATTGATGGTGTTTTCAAAAAGGAGAGTCAGGAGCAGACTGGTAATATTTTATCAGCAGCATATCTTAGCAGTCGGTCATCTCACATTTGAATTGGAAGTGGCGAGTCGAGGACATGGCAACCAAAACTGGTCACGAAACACCGCGAGTGGCTCCACGTTGGCTCTGCAGGATGGACAGAAGCCATTTGACAGCAGCGAAAAGTTAAACTTTGTCTTTACTGGAGGTGTAATGGTATGTTGGGTTGATCCAGCCCCCTAGTAGTCAATAGAATATTTTATTAGGTAATTTACGGTAACTGTTGCTCTGTGACACTGTGTCAAGGCTGACAAACTCCACTGATTGAGTTGAGTTCTATGAATAAATTCCTGAAAGCAAAATAAAAGACTGTCTCACTTTCTTTCCCATGACTTTGCAGATAAGCTTTCTCATCTTATTTTCAATGCCCGAGGACGAATACATTTTAAAGAATGCTGACAATTTCAATATCTACACGTTCAATAAATGATAATATTGTCAACTGATCTAAGAAATCTTTAAGATCAGTTGATCAGTCAAAAGATTTAAAACTTTTCTAGATATCCTTTAAAGTACTGTTAAAAGTAAGCACATGGCTATTATTAAATATTTAAATAGTTAGTTTATTCGTAAACTTGAATTCCAAAATTGTGGAGTTATTTTCAATATCGAAATTTCATACTGATTGTATAATTTCTATTTTATGGAAACCGATATGGAAAAAGACCCTTTTAATTTGTCAATTAAGTGAATAATTATTTATTTTCTCTCTATTTATAGTTGCTGAGGTTCATTTTTAATAAAAATATATCCCATCGTGTTTAGAAATAGCTCACGATTTTGGCAAATTGTTTTTTTTTATTTTTATTTTTGTAAAGCAGAAATTTTCAAAAACTGATGTTGTGTCAATAAAGTAATGAAATACTCTGTCATCATTGATGATTTACTCATGTAATTCGATTTTAACCATTTACTTAATTTGAATCCTTTTTCTGTATTTATTTCTGAAGACTAAATATAGTTTATTATCTTATTTATTTGTCGATCTCAGAAGGTTAACTTTTTGGTTCATTGTCAATCCCAGCTGTCATATTGGGAAGGGCAGGGTTTAACCTGGGCACATCACCTGTCAATCAAAAGGACATCCAACCGATCAGTTGTGGGAGGAAACTAGGGAAGCACAGGAATCAAGCCAGCAACTACCACGCCGCATGTTGCATACTTTTGATGTTTACTTGTGTCATTGTTTGTTAATTTATTCATTTACATTAATTTACATTGTTAATTACAACTTCAATCTCTCAAATTGAGATCATTGCATTTCTAATTAATTTCACAAAATAACAAAAAGGTATTACATTTCCATTTGATCAGTATTATGTACTGCTATTAACCAACTTATCAATCAAAGAACTAATTTATATTCTACAAAATCATTAATTAAAATTTTATCACTGTTATGTCTTTATGGGATTTAAATTTGAATTGTAGAAAATGTTTTTAATAACTCATTAATGAAATTATTATTTGACTTATGTAAAACAGGTTTACTTTTTAATTATTTTTTAATAACATTTTATTGACTCATCTGTAACTTTATTATGTTATTCATTTAGATGGGGTTTAGGTATATGTATTACATATTTATGTGTATATATTTATACATGGATTTACATATTTTTGTGTACAGAAGGTTAGTATTTTTGGAAGTTGGTATTCTTATATATATATGTATGTTATGTCATTACTGGTATCTATGTAAGAATATATGCATCTTTGTGTGTAGACACATAGATGCATACGTGAGTGTAGGTCATAAACACAGAGCTTGCCCGGTTCGTTCCCGGTTCGCTATTAGTAACAAAACTGTTAGAACCTCCTGTTTATGAAATATGTGTTCTGTACAGGCAAGGAAGCAAAACTGCTCTCCTAACCTTGACAGTAACCTGAAAAGACAAGCCAACCCTGACTGTGACCCTTGCTAAACCCTGCAGAAACATTAACACTAGGTTTCTGCTGGGGCTGGTTTACAGTTAGGGTCAGTGCAAGGATTTGTGTCGCCCTAACAGTAACACATCTTTTCCTTTCTGCTACTCTCTTTCTGGATCGCCACAGCGTATTGAATCTCTTCCATCTAACTGTCTTCTCTGTATCGTCTTGTCTCACACCAACTGACTAACAGTATGTCTAACAGTATGTTCACTATCCCTCCTCTGTCCATGACCCAACCATCTCAGTCTGGCTTCTCTCACCTTCATTCCAAAACATCTAACATGAGCTGTCCCCCTGATGGACTCATTCCTGATCCTATCCATTCTCCTCACTCTCAAAGAGAGCCTCAACATCTTCATCTCTGCTACCTCCAGCTCTGCCTCCTGTCTTTTGCTCAATGCCACTGTCTCCAAACCATACAGCATCGCTGGTCTCACCACTGTCTTGTAAACCTTTCCTTTCATTCTGGATGAGAATCACATCTTCCATCACATAGAACCCCTGAAACGTTTCTCCACCCATTCCAACCTGCTTGAACCCGTTTCTTTATCTCTTTTCCACACTCTCCATTGCTCTGGACTGTTGACCCTAAGTACCTGAAATCCTCCAACTTCTTGTTCTCCACTCGCCTCATCACTTGCCTCACCATTCCACCCGGGGCCCTCTCGTTTACACACATATATTCTGTCTTGCCTTCATTCCTCTCCTTTCCAGAGCATACCTACACCTCTCAAGATTTTCCTCAACCTGTTCCCTGTTCCCTGCTCTCACTACAGATCACAATGTCATCTGTTAACATCTTGGTCAATGGGGATTCCTGTCTAACCTCATCCGTTAGCCTGTCCATCACCACTGCAAACAGGAAGGGGCTCTGAGCTGATCCCTGATGAAGTCCCACCTCCACCTTGAACTTCTCTGTTTCACCTACAGCACACTTCACCACTGTCTCACAACCAGCATACATGTCCTGGACCAGTCTAACATACTTCTCTGCTTCTCCAGTATTCCTCATACAAAACCAGAGTTCTTCTCTCGGCACCCTGTCGTATGCTTTTTCTAGGTCTACAAAGTGCAATGCAGCTCCCTCTGACTTTCTCTATATACTTCTCTATTAGCATTCTCAAAGCGAATACTGCATCTGTAGTACTCTTTCTATGTATGAAGCCATACTGCTGCTCACAAATACTGACTTCTGCTCTCAGTCAAGTTTCCTCTACTCTTTCCCATAGCTTCATTGTATGGCTCATCAACTTTATCCCTCTATAGTTACTGCAATTCTGCACATCCCCCTTAATCATAAAAATGGGCACCATCACACTTCTTCTCCACTCCTCCGGCATCTTATCTCTCTCTAAGCTCCTGTTGAATAATCTAGCCAGAAACTCTACTGCTGCCTCTCCTAGACACTTCCATTCTTCCACAGGTATATCATC
>CAAKHD010012684.1:0-17487 GCA_901007705.1 Fistularia tabacaria | reverse complement strand
CCCCCCCGTGCGCAAGTGTTGCTCAGCTGTTAGAACATGGTAATAACTCAGCCGGCCTGCGAGTTACCATGCATACAGCAGCCGAACTAAAGAAATCTTACATAAGAATTATTACGGAGGCGTTGTTTTATTGTCTTGTTTTTTGTTTTTTTTAATGAAGTCTTATTGTGTATTTATACTGAGGCCTTGACTTAGATTGTGTTGATTCAATGACTGAACTACCTGCATCCACACAAGTGAACACATTCAACATATTGCAGAGTGATTGTGGTCTGAATTCAAGGTTAAGTGTAACCTACAATGTTCTTCCTTTCGGAAGCCGGCGACTGTTTGTCACCATTGTCGGATGGGATGGATGTAAAGAGACGGTGGCCTTTCTGTGCATTTCACATGTTACATCAATGTGGGAAGATACAGGGTTGCATTCATGCCGTCTGCTGACATTACAACACGTATGTACATATATATGGAGCAGAACGTTTTTTATGGTAGAGGGTATAATAGGTTTGTCAAAGATAACTGTGGTTAAAACGTGAATAAATTCCTATTTATATATTTAAAGATAACAAATGAATGAATGAATATACACACATATGGCCCATGTCACAGAATACTTTTATAGTAGGATGTATTGGAGGTTTGTCAAACATAAGCGTGGTTAAAAAGTGAATAAAATAACATACATAAATATATGTACAATTATATAGATAATGAATGAATGAATGAATGAATGAATGAATGAATGAATGAATGAATGAATGAATATACACACAGATGCCTTGTGTCACACAATAGTTTGATAGTAGGGCGTATTGTAGGCTTGTCAATGATACTTGTGGTTAAAAAGTAAATACATGAATATACATATAGGTAATGAATGACTGAATATACATAAATATAGCCTGTGTCCCAGAATACTTTTATAGTGTGACGTATTTAAGGTTTGTCAAAGATATTTGTGGTTCAAAAGTGAATGAATGAATGAATCTATATATGAATGTACGTAGATGATGACTGAATGAATATACATACATATGGCCTGTGTCACAGAATAGCTTTTATAGGTTTGTCAAAGATAATTGTGGTTAAAAAGTGAATAAGATAAGATATATATAATTATATAGATAATGAATGAATGAATGAATGAATATACATCCAAAGGGCTCATGTCATGCAATAGTTTTATAGTAGGGCGTATTGTAGGTTTGTCAAAGATAATTGTGGTAAAAAGTGTATACATGAATGTACATATAGATAATGAATGAATGAATATACATACACATGGCCTGTAGAGTGCATTGTAGATTTGACAAAGACAACTGTAGTTAAAAGTAAATAAATGAATATGTACATCAATAGTAAATGAATGAATGAATGAATGATTGCATATATGTGCATACGGCTCATGTCACAGAATAGTTTTAAACTGGTGACTGGTGAACGGTCCGGGGGGACCCCGCCTTTCGCCCAGTGACAGCTGGGATGAGCTCTAGCACATCCTGTTACCTCGAGTGCAGGATAAGCGGTAAGGAAAATGAATGAATGAATGAATGAATGAATGAATGAATGAATGAATGAATGAATATACTTACTTCATGACCGAGAGGCTTCCTTAAAAGTCATCGGGATTGAAAGGAAGGTCTCGGAGCACACATTTTGAACACGTACCAGAGAGAGAGAGGGAGCTGGTGTTTACAGTAGGGTCTCTCTTACACACACACACACACATACACACACATGCACACACATGCACACACACACACAGGTAAATGGAAAGCTTTCAAGTTCCACAGATGCGGATACACACCCTTTCAAATAAATTACATGAGCTGTGCTATTTGTTCCAGTCAGATGCTGGGTGGGGGTTAAAGAGTGTGTGTGTTCATCCACTTAACTTCTTGTATATTCAGTATTATGTGCATGTGTGTGCGTGTGTGTGCGTGTGTGTGTGTACACATGGCTCATGCCCATATGTACATATCAGATTTGCTCCCGTCCCATCGGCCGACTATCCATTTCCATTGAAGTGGTCGATACCCGCCATCCCAGACGGTCTCGGTCTAAACGTTGAGGATGTGGTGCGGTTGTCAGGCCCATTAGCAGAACTAATGGTGGCCTAACAGCCCTCTGTGCCCTCTGGGGGAGGAGGAGGGTGTGTGTGTGTGTGTGTGTGTGTGTGTGTACAAACCACCAGCAGAAGGACGGCCTGGAGACCAGGACGGGGGTGAGACGTAGGGGAGGGAACGGCAGCTGCTGTTTGGGGCAGGAGAACTTATCACCATGGCTAATATGGGGATCGCTTTACAGTGCGGCCTCTTTTCACTGGAGGACAATCAAGGTTCCGGAACCCATCGTTGCACATACGATCATTACGATAATATGTTTAAGGTTTTTTATTTTCTTAATGGTGATAAAACTGTAATGATAGAGCTAAAGGTTCACTGCAATTTTCAGAACCAATCGCTCACTTGAAGTCAATAGATGTGATAATGAAAGGGGCGGGAGCATTTGGACACACACACAAAGATAAAGGAAATGACTGCCTTGTTTTTAAAATAAAACAACAAATAAGAATAAATCATATAGATTGTTAAAGTCTGTCCATTGGCATCAACACCGGCTTCATCGTGCTTTTTTCACTCGTAAATTTCAGATCGTTCATCGCTTTAACCGTCACAACTTGATCAATTCGGTCCGATAACAGTTTTGAAGTCTTTAAAAGGGAGCATGAAAGATTAAATTACCCCCCCCCATTCAAATACATGAGGAAAAATCCGGTTGTATCTGGATTGAGTGTCCAATGTGCTCATTCTGGATGCTGCAGAGTTTTGAAGCCTAGATATCTAAAATTCACATGACTTTAAGCAACACGCACCGTCGTGCAGCTTCCATAGGAGCGAGGCCCCGACGCCGACGCTTTACCCATTTCTCTTAATGCCTCCACGTTTCAGCGGCTTCAAGATCCCCGTATTCTGCATGCTGGCACAGGGCTTCAATTTTATTTTTTTTTTCCACAATGACTTTTTGCACAAATAGCAGCAGAACCCTCCCACCGTGCTGGAATCATTGCCCAGAGTGTGTGCGCGCAAGTGCGTGTGTGTAAAGTGGATGTCTAGTAATTTGAGGGTTATCTGCTTAAAGCCTCCAGCCTCCTCAGAGGCTGAGTACTCAAGCAAGGGACGGAAGTGTCCTTGAGGAAGATGCTGAGCTCCTAATTGGTCTTGATGAGCAGGCTCACACCGTGCATGACAGCCTTTTCCATCAGCGTATGAATGGATGAATGGCGGAATCATAGTTTCATACTTTGATTACAAATAAGATATGAAGGTATTGTATAGTAACAACTCAACTCCAGGAGTAGAGCTGTGTATTTTAATTGCTGTAGATCAAATTTTCGATAACTGTCGAACATTTGATTTTTGAGCTAAAAGATTTTGAAAGGGCTTTTCATATGTTGAAGTGAATGCATCACATAGAGAGGGTCTGGATCGCGCTCTTATGGACCATTTACGAAAAAAACAACAACATTCCCTCATGAGCAAGCGGGAACGCTGACTGACACATCCAAGCTCAATTTTGAGCGGCCTTCTGCCTCGAGAGATTTTAGTAGAAAAGCAAGAGCCCAATCTCATGTGAACAATAGCAGTAGGGCCTACAGTTAAATGGTAATCGCTGACATGATGATAAAAGCTAAAAGAAGTACCATCAAATAAAAATTAATAAATAAATGTAGTTATTTCTAAATGTATTAAATAAAAGAAAGCAAAATAAATAACAAATAAAAGTGAATCGAAATGCTTTTAGTGATTATTTTTTGCATCTCGGCTAAAAAAAACAAAACAAGCGCAAACTTTTATTTGTAAAAATATTATTCAGTGAGGGACAGCGTGCTTCGTCCCAGGGGGAAGGGAGTGGCCATTGAAGAGGAGCGAGGGTATTACTGCGGCTGCCGGTCAGCCCCGAGCTGACCCACATTTTGTAATAAAATCAAATGATGTCATCCTCGGGGATAAGCTGAGTTCCTGAATTCAGTTGAAATTCATTTTGCTGACAGTAATGACCCTAAATAGTAATATTACTGCTCGTTTCCCAACTCGGCCGTTGCTCTGTTCGCGGGCCATCACGGCGTTCTCTGATGACGACGTCCATTTTTCCCTGACAGGGAAGGTTTTCCCCTCAGGGGGGGAAACTGCTTTTTTTTTTGGTTTTGTTTTCATCTGTTTCAAATGGATTTCTTTTATAACAAAAGATAATGCATTACTATATAGATACTTGATTAAATGCAATATTGTCACATTAGATTTGATCAAATATGAAACTGCTGGCATTTTTCTCAAACCGTAATGGTCACAAGAGACATCCGTGCACTCTAATTAGATGAAATATTAATTATTGCCATTGGGATGGGGATTTCTCCCTTTATTTCCCCTTTCTTACTCGAACCCTATTAACAAAATCACCCTTTTCTACTCACTGTCTCGTTCATTAGCTGTGTCCCATATAAATCCCTCTCTTCATTCCAATGGAGCGACTCCTAGCATGACTTTCAGATATTACTGTCGGTACATGCCAAATGGTGCGATGATAGTTTCTGCGCCTGGGTTAACGTTTTTGTTACTAATGATTAATATGTGGATTTTTTTTTCTTCGTATTTTGACAGTTGTCATGGGGGCCAGATGTGCAAATGTGTGAGAAGATGGAACAATGGAATGTACCGTTTCCTATTTCGATCCAGCGGAGAGAGAGGAAGTGTGACACATCAGTGCGCACAAAATCTGTTGTTCCTTTTTGTTAGCAAGTTATCGCTTTCGTCTCACAGAAGGGTGGTTCCCTGGTTCGATACCAACACGGGGGTGAGGGGGGGGGGGTTCTGTGTGGAGTTTGCATGTTCTCCGTGTGTATATTGGGAACATATGTCTCAAAATGGCTTGTGGATGAGAGAGTGAATCATGGCATGTTTTTACATGATGTGTGAATGGTTGTATGAATGACAGTGAATGACAGAGTGAAATGTTGTATGTTTCCATATGACCTGTGAACGAGACAGTGAATGGTTGTACATCTCTATATGCTATGTGAATGAGTGTATGAATGGTGGAATGTTTCTATATAATGTGTGAAGGAGTGAGCGGTACTATGTCTCGACATGGCTTGCGAATCAGAGAATGCATGGTGGCATATTTCTATGTGTATGAATAAGTGAGTGAATTGTTGTGTTTCTGTATCCCCTGTGAATAACAAAGCGAATGGTTGTATGTTTCTATATGCCTTGTGAATGAGTGAGTGAATGGATGCATGTTTTTATATGACGTTTGAATGGCCATACATCACTTTATGACCAGTGAATGAGAGGGTGAATGGTTGTGCATCTCCGTATACTATGTAAATGAGAGAACACATGGTGGCATCTTTCTATATGTGTGAATGAGTGAGTGAATGTTTGTGTTTCAACATGTCCTCTGAATGGCAGAGTGAATGATGGTGAGTTTTTGATAATATGTGAATGACGGTGAATGGTTGTATGTCTCTATGTGGACCTATGATCGACTTGCGACCAGGTGAACCACACCTCTCGGCCAATGACAGCTGAGCTAGCCTGCTGGATAAGTAGGATGGATAATGAACGATTGGATTCCATACCTTCTGATATCATTACAGTATAAGGGGATATTAGGGTATAAGTACATAGTACTTACACCAAGTACTCTCATAACCTCATACAAACAGTATAAGCACACATAGCACTTCGTCTCTCCAATCCAAACCAGTCCTAGACGTGTTGGGTACACACACACACGCACACACACACACACACACACACACACACACAGCTTAATTTGTCCAATATTTTGTTCCGGGCCGTGTGCCCGGTTTCAATATGCAAAGCACAAGGGATAAATGAGTGATCAATCCAGAAGAAGCGTCTCGGTTTTCCAAGCTCAGCCTCTCTCGGCCGTGCCCACCGCTCTGCTTCGCATCACCGCCACGCAGCAGTTTGAAGACGCTGACATTAAAAAGCATGACATCATCCACTTGTTGTCCGTTAACAGGGCCAAGTTTAGCATTGTGGACATGGTTAACTTATTGTAAAGGGAGCCCCCCAGGGAGCGTCCTCAATCAAAGGTTGGAGATGGTTTACCTCCTTTTTCTCTTTTTGCTACGTGATGTAATCCTACGACACAAATGTTTCACCAAAAAAAACCTTGAAGACACAGTGCAATTTTGTATTGACTTGTCCAGATTGTGGAGGGATCCTGGTTGAAATGATTGAAGACCCAATCGGTCGAGGAGAGGCAACCGAGGGGATTTTTTTTTTTTTTTTTTTTGAATGAACCCTCACATTGAGCAAGTCAGAATTGTATCACTCTGATTTATGAAGAATTTTAGTTTGAGGCGCTTCTTTTCGTTTCAGTAGCTTCGCCTTTCAAACGCGCCTCCCCCCTTCCTCTCTCATACAGCGTGTTAGCAGATTCCTCTGATTGAACCTGAGAATAGCAAGGGAATTATTCATCAGTGATGTGGAGCAGTGGTTAGCGCTTCAGCCTCACAGCAAGAAGGTCCCTGGAACGATGCGTGTTCTACCTTCATGTCTGCGTGGGTGTCCTCCGGGGTTCTCCAGTTTCCTCTATCAGTCCAAAAACATGGTGTTGAATGGTTGTCTTTCTCTATATGACGTGAATGAGTGAGTGAATAGTTGCATATGATGAGTGAATGAAAGAGTGAGTGATTGCATGTGTTTTGTGATTTGTGAGTGAGCGAATGAATGTCTCCATGTGACATGTGAATGACAGAGTGAATGGCTGCATGTCTCTCTGAATGACAGAGTGAATAATCATATGTCTGTATGAAGTGTGAATGAATGATTGCATCTGTATGAGTGAATGAATGGATGTGGCTTTATGACGCGCGAATGAGAGAGTGAATGATCGTATGTCTATATGATGAGAGAATGAAAGAGTGAATAGTTATATGTCTATGTGACGCGTGAATGAGTGAGTGGATGGTTGTATTTGTCTATATGACGTGTGAGTGAGCAAGTGAATGTCTCCATATGACATGTGAATGACAGAGTGAATGGTTGCATGTCTCCAAATGTGAATGAGTGAATGATTGGTTGAGACGGCATGAGACGTACTTAAGTGCACTAATCTAAATTCTAAATCTATTCAAATTAACTAAAAACTAAATCCAGCACAGGGGGAAGGTCTCAGTTGTGGGTAGGATAGTTGTTGCATAACATCAAACCGCCGGAACGACCTCTGACTTCAAAGTGTGTGTGTGTGTGAATCTCGAAGGCCGGAAAGGGCACATCGTGTGACGCTCGCCTCGCGAAAATACACATCCGAGAGCCTGACGGCCGCCCGGAGCAACAGCAGAGCTCCATCTTTTTGGGGGTTCATGAAAACAGGAAGAAAACAGATAAACCGTGTCTTTACTTGTCGTCGTCGTCGTCGTCGTCGTCGTCTCACCTCCCGGATACATTTTTAATGATCCATTGCCTTGGAGACAGCGTGAATTATTATTTGAAGTGTTTGCTCTGAGGCCTGGAGTGGAATTTTAAATGTTTGTTTGGCCGCCGTTGCAGATGTGAGTGAGTCTGTCTCACGGTGCGTCTTCAGAAATCACTTTCATAAATGCCCTTTTGAGTCGCCGCTCTCTCTCTTGAGTTCCGTATCAGAGCAGCAGGTGGAGCCCAACCTTTCCGCCGTTCCTATCAAGTCCGGCGTCGGGCGGCTGCTTTTTTGCAAGTGCGACCACGCGGTTCGGGGACTTTCGCCTACGTTCCAGCGTCGAAGCGAATATTTCCGACGAAGCTCGTAAACAATGACTCGTGTCTGTGCGGTCTGATCGAATTAATCAATAAATTGTTCAGGATATAAAACGGGGTGGGGTTTTCCCGAGGCGTTCCCGAAAGCCCGGGATATGTAATTCATTTTATTTTTCCTGAATAGCAGCGCCAAATGCTGAACAGCCAGAGTCGTTCCCTTTGTTTAGCTTGCCTGTTATTCGGCGAGAGACTTCTGCGATGTGGTGCTTTTCACAGAGCCGCCGCGAAGAAAGTCTAGAAACAACGGATAAAACAAAAATAAATTACGAAGTTGTAACGAGAAAGTATAAAGAGAAAACAAATGATGTACTGTTTATATATAAATTAAGAACAGCAATACGGACGTGACAGTATTAGAAAATCCTCACATCTGAAATCCCTACATTTAGCAGTGATCGATATTTCTATTTATTCAATCTTAGAACTTAAATGTGCGTATCAAGCCCAGGGTTTTTCCCGGACGCCCGATCTGACACCTTCACAAGCGATTGATATAAATTCTCGGTGAAAGCGGCGGCCTTTTGACGTGAAGAAGTAACATGGCAACCCCTCGGAGCGGAGCCGCCTTATTCGACAGACATCGAGAGGGAGCAGGTGTTGGGGTTTTAGCCATTAGACGCCCCCCTTTCGCCCCATAACACACACAAACATGCCCACACACACACACACACACACACACACACACACACGCATGCATGCACGCACGCACGCACACACGCCGGGTGCTCCATGAGTCACCGCGGCTGAGCTCACTTCCGCCTGATGATGTAACTCATTAGCCGTCCCAGAAGGAGCGCGCCATGACGGGTGATGTCACCCGCCCTTCCAAAATAAATAAATAAACACTCATTTACTTTTAAACGAGAGCCGCGCCGCTTCCCCGTCTGCTCGGCGGAGCTTGCCGATCACAGGAGAAGGTGGTGGTGGTGTGTGTGTGTTGTGGGGTTGGAGGGGTTCGGAGAGAGCACACACCGGGTTCGTGCTCCTTCCTCTCGCCGACGGCGGTCGAGACGGCGACCTGAACCGAAGGGCCCCGCTAAGTGAACGATTTAGCGGACGCTGGGTTTGCAGACTGCGCACTGTGAGCGTCCCGGTGTGTTCCGAGTCTTAGTCCGAACAGTCAGGGGGAAAATTCGGTCTGGCACAGTTTCGGACGAGGACCGTTGCCAAATTGTTCGCTTGGCATCGGATCGCCGGCCGCTTCAGGTCCTGAGGGGGCGCTCAGGCCTCGCAAAGGTCCGCATATGGAAATGCATCCTCCTGCAGATGGGCTGATATATTGTTATTCTGCGTCTTCTTTTCCTTCCTGCTCCCTTCAGGAGTCGCCACAGTTAATCATCTGCCTCCCCTCTGCATCCTCGTCTCTCACACCAACTTACTCCAAGTCCTCTTTCACTCCATCCATTAATCATCTCCCCTCCTCCAGTCCCCCTTTGCAGCATCCTTCTACCCTGATCTTCACCATCCTTCCTCTATCCATGTTCGAATCATCTCAATCTTTGACTTCATCTCCAGAACATCTAACATGCGGTGTCCCTCTGATGGCCTAATTCCCGCCCCTCTCCCAAAGGGAAACTCCACATCTTCATCTCTGCTGCCTCCGGCTCTGCTTCCTGTCTTTTCCTTCTCTGCCTCGAAACCAGACAACATGGCTGTTCTCACCTCCGTCTCCTACACCTTTATTTTCGCTCTGGCGGACGCGCTTTTATCACCCCTCCTTGAACATGTTTCTCCACCTCCTCTCCACACTCTCCGCTGCTCCGGCCTCTTGATGCTCGGCACTACAAATCCTCCACCTTCTTCATCGCCACTTCCTGTAGCCTCGCCGTTCCAATCGGGTCCCTCTCATTCACCCATATTGCCATGGTGAGCCTTCATTCCTCTCCTTTTCAGAAAATACCACCACCCGCACCCCTGTTTTCACTGCAGATCCCAAAGTCATCAGCAAACATCATAGTTTGACCTCATCTGTCGACCAGTCTGTCACCACAAGAAAAAATAAAGTCTAAGCTTCAATCAAATGCAATTGAGATTCTGTTTTTAATTCGCTTGCCGAAAAATTGGGAAAACCCAACTATGATGTTGAGCCAAAGCTTCTGGAAATAGAATAGAATTTCTTCTTAATGTCCTTAACCACCGACAGCTGACAATTCAGTTGGACTCCGGCGGAGCAGTGGACAGTCACACATCTTTTGGATTTAACTGGGAAACAGAGGGACTCCATGAACCGATGCCCGAGTTGTCATTTTTTTTTCCCTTAAATTTTTATCCTTTTTAAGTCAAACTGAACTTCATCTGACAGCTGTGAAGCCTTCAGCTCCTCAGGCTGATGGAAAGGCTTTGTATCATTCGGAAAAATCTTTATAAACAGTTGATTTTTTTTTTCCAGTCCAAATAAGTGATCGCTGTTTTTTTGGCCGGAGGCAGGATGGGTTTTTTCGGGTTTTTTTTTTTTTTTTTTCGGTGAACAGCTGAGCCGAACAACATGGCTGCTGATTTGAGGGAGAGAGGAAGACGCCTAATGACCGGAGTCACGCCTGTCAACAAAGCTCCAAGTGTCTTGTTACTGTATTGGAGCAAAAAAATAAAAAAATAAAAAAATGAATTTTTAGAGTAAATAAGTGGTGCCGGCTTTTTGGAATATTCAGATAAAAAAACAATAATAAAAAAATGTATATATAAATATACATATGTATGTATATATATGTATTTTTACACACTATTCCCGGCTTCCTCCCTCAGTCCAGAGAGATTCGTTGGAGGCCCTAAATTGTCTAAATGCGTGAATGAAAGCGAGCAGTTTGTTTTGTCTCCGTACGACGTGTGAACGAGAGCGAATGGTTCAATGTCTATGTGACGTGTGAATGAGTGAGTTGATGGTCGCGTGTCTCCATTACGATCGACTGGCCGCTGGTCCAGGGTAAACCCTGCCTTTCACCCAATGACAGCCAGGATAGGCTCCAGCACCTGTGTAGGATAAGCGGTGTAGATAATGAATGCTACACCCTTTGCTCAATACCTGAGAGAGTTAAACATGCATTAACATATCAAACCGTATGATATATCGAGGCTTCTTTACATCCCCAGCAGGTTCCCGGATTGTTCCGTCAGCCCCCCCCGGTGTAGTTTCATATTAAGTGGGATTGTGAACGTCTCACTGTGCCGACAACAAATGAGGTGGTTCGGTTCTCCGGCTTATTGTGAGACTGTTTGGAGAGCAGCGCTCGGGCTGTCAGGTCCCGTTTCGTCAGCTTGCCTTTGTTTGGATTGTGCAACACTTGTTTGCTTACACACAGCAGAAAGAGAGAGAGGAGGGGAGTTCACATCTTGCAGGGGAAATATAGATATTCTCACATTTGCGTTTGCTTCCAACTTCTTCAATTGCAACCTGTCTCTGAGCCATAAAAACAAAGGGTAATACCTGCAGAGCCGAGCGGGGCCGGGCCCGCGGAGGACCATTAGCCCCGGACAGATAGATCCCGATGGGAACCCGATCCGAAGCTACTTTCAAATTGGCTCACATCAGAAATAGACGGGCGAAATACAGATCCGTCCCAGGAGACCGAGTCACATTAGAGGCCAGATGTACTGAAGACAGTCCAAACCTTTTTACGATTGACCCGGGCGCCTCTCTCACTCCGCTGACCCCACCGAGGGGTTCGGAGACATCTGTTCACCACCTCCCGCTCGGCGAATACACATTCATTCACTCATTCATTCATTCATTAATTATCTATTTATCCTGCACTTGAGGCTGCAGGGCTGCGCTGGAGCCTATTCAAGCTCTCATTGGGTGAGAGGCCAGTCAATCACAGGGCCACATATAGACACATATAACCATTCACTCGCTCATACAACCATTCAATCTGTCATTCACACGTCATATAGAGTCATATTACCATTCATTCATTCACAGGTCATATAGAAATACAGCCATTCACTCTCATATTTGTCATATAGAGACATAAAACCATTCGCTCTTTCATTCACACGTCACATGGAGAAATGTAGAGGATAGAAAATTACATAATTTTTTAAAAAGTAATCTGACAGGGGGATCATTTAAAAACGTTGTTCTGAGAGGAGCGTCCATTTTGGAAAAAAAACCAAAGCAAAATACAAAGTCCGGTTAGCTAATCCCTATTTGCTCGCCACATCAAAAAAACTCAGTGTCCGAACTCCAAGTGGGAAATAAAAATGAAAGTATGAAAATGCGCCGCTTGACTAGATGAACTTGAAGAAACTCTGAGAAGTGTAAAAGAAAAATCAAAGATTAATTCCATTTTTGGCCTCACGACACTGTGCATTACATGTGCATAACGACGACAGCCAATGAACGTCCCTGGGAAACGGGTCTATTAAAAAAAAAAAAAGATCCATTAGTTTGGTTCAGCTCTCTCTCATGTGTTTTATTAGGTTTCTGCATTGATGTCATTTAATTGCTTTTTTGTCTTTTATTTTCACATACCTTGCGCTCAAATGATGCCCTTAAATGAAATGTGTTTATACTCCGGGCTGTTAATCTCACGGATCTCTTTTATACGCCAGGATACCTAAACATTGACAGTATCTCTCATCAGCTCTTACTCGGGATAATATCTTCCCTCCACAGTGTCTTCTTACCTAACAACTGAGGAAACTCGTTAAACCTTTCGAGCAAATGAACCACTTCGCAGTGATTTGTAAAACCGAGCAAGAATAAAAATCCGGACAAAACATAGTCATAAAAAGAAATCCTCTTCATCTAGTTAAGTATCAGTGATTAAGAGTAATTACATGATTATAACCGGTTATTTTTGCCTTATTATTTCACTTTTACAGCAGTAAAAAGAAAAAGGAAAATGTAACCCTCCACATAAATCAATTTAATTCACAATGTGTTCTGCATGATACCTAAAGGAAATGAAATAATCGAAGTCATTTTTTTCTCTCTCTCTTTCTTCCCAGAAGGATCTGCCGCTGCCCCGAAAGAGCAGCAGGTGAGTTGTATTTTCAGTGTTTTCAGTGAGTTTTTTTTTCACCTTATTTTGCAACGTATCGCATAATACTTGTGGAACAAAAAAAAAAAAAAAAAGCTAAAATCTTATCCGCACACTTCGGTTTCGGATCTGCAACGAGTGTTCCGACACTTTGACTGTCGATTCGCGGCTCCTCCTGTCTGAGCGTTGAACTGCCCTTTGGCAAAACACCGAAACTCCAGTTGCTCCAGCGGTTCTGGCCAGCTCCTTGCAGGGCGGCTCTGCCGCCATCTGTGTGTCGGCGTGTGTGCGTGTGTGTGTGTATGTGTGTGTGTGTGCGTCTGTGTGTATGTGCGTGCGTGCATGTGTGTGTGTGTGTGTGTGTGCGTGCGTGTGAATGGATGAATGTGATCCACTGTAAAGTGCTTTGAAACCGCAGGGCAGGAAAGCACTATATAAGCCATCTACTATAAAACCCTTTGCTTCGGGCTTACTAATGGCTCTACTTTATTAAAAAATGTATTTTACCTTAATATTATATTCGACTTTATTACCTTTTTGTTATCTGGAAACATAAGCAATATGAAGTGGGATTAATTACTACTTTATAGTTGCTTTTCATCTTTTATATTTTTCTTTTTTTCCCTTAAGTGCATTCTGTGGCCTTGTAATTTATTCATTTTTTTTGGTACTTCGAGACGCTTTCCTTTTTACAGAAATGACGGTTTGATCAAAACTGTCGCTCAGATTCTTAAAAAAAAAAAAAGGAATGATCAGAAATACATCTGAATTAAACTCCAAACTTATGTTTTGTCTACACTGCTTGGGCGACGGGTCCGTTCGGCAAAAAATAGAGATAGGTAAGAAAATGCATTTTCAACCTTTTACACTCAAAACTCTGTTGAAGCTCTTCTAGTGTGTAATTACTGTGAATTATCATGTAATTACTCTTAATTGCATACATTTATCTGTCCCAATTTCCAGTACAGTTTTTAAGCAGGCTTCCCCTTTTCTCATGCTTTTTTGAAGGGGATGGAACGAGGGAAGAATAGAATGAGATAAATACTCCCCGGCTTCATCCCGGCACACACGGGGCCTTTTAATGAAAGGATTAATGGAAATTCCAAAGTTGAAGCCAGATATTTAAAACCCCTCAGGCGATCTGGCCGACAATGACGGGCTTCGGAGACAAACGCAGAGATACATCTGGCTCCCCCCAGAGATGGATTACATCTAGCGACTGAATTAGAAGCGTCTGGAGTTGTTTTCTCCGCCGTGCAGGATTGAATGGAATGAAATCATCCTGAGACGGTGGAAGGGAAAAAAAACAATTATAGCGTCATAATTTGTGACATACATATATATATATATATATATATATATATATATATATATATATATATATATACACACACACACACACACACACACATACATGCATACATATATGAGCAAGGTCTTATTTGTTATAATTGCATGTACATTTGGAATAGCAGTTGATTTCTTTATTTAGCAGTAATGCTGCAGGGGGAATCGGTCGCTGTCCATGGTGCTTAAACGCTCCGTCCTTTCTTGCATGTAATGAGCGGTCACGTGGAATTCAGGACGCAGCGTGCGACGTTTCCTTGATTTCGTCACCCGCTGCGGTTTCGGTGAATATTGTTCATTAGCCGTGTTCGGCCGCTCAGTATTCTCCGCGCACCTCAGGGGCGGAGGTCTGGCAACAACAGCTGGATAACACCGGCTCGTACACGCCATGGATTTTCATGAGCACGCGTCGGCATCCATATGTAATTACCATTAACTGGGCGCCACGCGCACGCGTGTCCTTGGCAGCTGTCATCGGCTACGTTTGCTCCGCGGCTTTTGACCTGTGCGAGGGGGAACGGCGGAGTAACCAAGTAAAACCGCCGGGCCGGTGGTCGACTCAACCCTCTCCCTGTCGCCTGCTGCCGCCGCAGAGGAGCTTTTAGAAGTGACCTCCAAGGTAGCTGGGGTCGGCAAATACCGAAATCCTGAATGACATGAACGCAACACAGATGTCTTCTATGTAATATCATGTCACCCATCCATGTCTGTGACCCCCCCCTCCCCCTCCGCACTGTCTCATTGATATTACACTCCACCCTCGCCAATCCCCATCTCCTCTCCCGCATGTATATTTCATCCATCCAGACTCCTACATTAGAGACGACATCCATTATTGAATTACTCCTCTCAGCACTACTGTGCAACTGTCACCCCACGTCAGCTTTAACATTGGGTGGGTTTGTTTCAAAGGGATGGAGCAAGGGTGTAGGAAAACGAATGCACTCTCTCTCGCTCTCTCTCTCTTAAACACACACACACACACACACACACACACACGCGCGCACGCAAAAATGACATCTTGGCTTGGCATTGTGGAGCAGAGCTCCTGTGATATCTAGGACAAACAGGGGATGCCGGAGCGCGTCCAATATGGCGTTTCGCTCGTACAAAAAGGGACGTCTTTGTCTCCCTGACGCTTAAGTTTTGTTGTAAAGCCAACATTATTGCCTCTATTTATAACAAATACTATAAAAAGAAAAACAAGTAGCAGTGGCCTAGCTTGGTTCCCAGAAATGTCCAACTTTACCACCCTCTTAGAGGCCTTCTGTTTTTAAAACTTGGTTCCAATTTTGGAATTAGCTCACAAATACATGCCTCCCTTTTTTGAACCATTATGATCACTAATTACCAAGTTCTGTATTATTATTACTAGTAGAAGTAGCCATAGCAGTAGCAGTAGCAGTTATTGCTGTTTTTATCATCACAAATATTGATTTCACTGTTGTTATTGTTAGCATTTTAATAACATTACAGTTAGAATTCTTATTATCATGGCTAATTATTATTACCATAATTATTATTCACGCTATAATAATAGATAGTAGATTGTTTTTATATTTTGTATTATGAGTGATGATAATAATACTGATTAATGTTTTGATTTTAAGCATTTTATATTGTTATTTATATGATTATTGTTACCATTACCATCGTTATTATTATTACCACCATCACCATCATCATCATTGTTGTCATTAGTATTATTGTTATCATGATATCTATGAATAGTTATTGCGGTTGTTGTTATCATTATTATTCATATGACTATGGTTAGCTTTAGCATTTTTATATTATTATTATTATGATTGTTATTGTTATTATTATTATCATTATTATTATTATCATAAGCATTTTATTTTGTCATTGTTATTGCTTTCATTGCCATTGTTGTTATTATTATTACAACCATTATTATTGTTGTTATCATTATAAATGCGATTATCATTATAATTATTATCGGGCTGATCATTATTATCATAATAATGATGATTTATACTATTATTTTAGCACGCACTCACATAGATCATGCAGGATTGGTTGAAACAACCAAATGCCGAGGCATTTGATGTGGACGAGTTTCAGCCAAGGTCTTCCTTCCTCAAAGATGTAGCGCTCCTCATCCTCAGCCTCATCCGGAAAAGGGAAGCTCAAACCCAGTGTACAGCAGGTGCCCGCTCTGGTGGCGGGTCATGTTCGGAGCACAAAGCCCCGAGTGCAGGTGCGGATGCGCTCGGGACACGCTCGGCTCCAATCAGTCAGTGGGCGCGCACATGTCACCCGGGTCACGTGCACAGCGTCCTGTTCCAAAATGTATTCAGGGGGCTGAGCCTCGACCCCCCTGTGTGTCCCCACATTGGACCGCAATCCATCTCTCCACCTCCTTCATTTATTCATTTATACACACACATTTGTGCATGTGTGCGTGTGTGCACGCATGCATGCATGTATATGTGTGTGTGTGAGTGTGTGTGTGTGTGTGTGTGTGTGTGTGTGTGTGTGTGAGTGTAGCCTCCCCTTCCCTTTCCCTCCTCTCCCACTGTCGTCTCTTTCTCTCTTCTTATCCTATAACCCACCTCAACACACACACACACACACACACACACACACACACACACACACACACACACACATACACACACACACACACACACGCACGCTTCCTGGCTTGGCACATTACCCTTGAGAGCAGCGCCCACAGTCGCCTCTCCTCCCCAAACTGAGGGTTCCTCCTCCTCTCCATCCTCCCATCCACTCTTCCTCACCTCCATCTCTCTTTCCTCCTCTCTCTGAAACCATCGGTGCCTCTTCTTTCTTCACCAACACACGCGCACCTCCGCCTCTTGCACACGCTGACATGTGCAGAGTCATGGCAAGACGTCAGAGTGTGTGAGTGTGTGCGAGTGTGCGCGAGTGCGCGTGCGCGACGGGCCAGAGGAGGCTGACATGCTCGCGGGGTCTGTAATCACTGCCTCTTGACTGCCTCGGTGTGTTTCTCTGTATGCTTGCGCGTGTGTGCGTGTACGTGTGCGTGCGTGTGTGTGTGAGTGTGTGTTCGGAGGCTCAGCTGCTCGTCCGCCGTTCCTGCCTCGGCTGCCAGCAAAATGTTCCGACGCACGAAAAGGTAACGGCTGCAAATCCGCCTCTCCGTGTTTTCGCGTTTACTGTTGATCCATCGGCGTTTTTGTTTATTTGTTTATTTGTTTTTATTTCCTCCTTTGTGGCGTGTGTGTGTGCGTGTGTGTGCGTGCGTGGAAGGATGCAAATGATTTGAAGCGTCATTCATTGCTAAAAGCACTCGTCCTGATGTTCACGTTGTTGTTAGGAAGGAA
>CAAKHD010012683.1:0-16888 GCA_901007705.1 Fistularia tabacaria | reverse complement strand
ATAAATAATTCTCTCCCTCCTTACTGTCCAACCGAGCGTACAAGTCATCGTATGCCCGTTGTTTTGCTTTTGCTATCTCTATCTTTACTCACGCTGCATCTTCTTGTACTCCCGTCTGTTCTCTTCAGTCTTCTCAGTGTCCCACTTCTTCTTTGCTAACCGCTTTCTCTTGATACACTCTTGCTGCACTTTCTCATTCCACCACCAGGTCTCCTTATCTACTTTCTTTCCAGACGACACACCGAGTACTCTCCTACCTGTCTCCCTGATCACATTAGCTGTAGTTGTCCAGTCATCTGGTAGTTCTCCCTGACCAACAAGAGCCTTTCTCATCTCCTCCCTGAAAGCCATACAGCACTCCTCCCCTTTTAGCTTCCACCACTTTGCTCTCTGCTCTACCTTTGTCCTCTTCATCTTCCTTGTCACCAGAGCCATCCTACAAACCACCATCCTATGCTGTCTGGCTACACTCTCACCTACCACTACTTTGCATTCACTGATCTCTTTCAGATGACCTCGTCTATACAAGATGTAGTCTACCTGTGTGCTCCTATCTCCGCTCTTATAGGTTAACCTATGTTCCTGTCTTTTCTGGAAAAAAGTATTCACAACAGCCATTTCCATCCTTTTTGCAAAGTCTACCACCATTTGTCCATCTACATTCCTATCCTGGATACCAAACCTGCCCATCACTTCTTCATCACCTCTATTGCCTGCACCAACATGTCCATTGAAGTCTGCCCCGATTACCACTCTCTCAATTCTGTGGATATTCTGCATCAATTCATCTAACTCATTGCAGAACTTCTCCTTCTCCTGTAACTCACATCCTACCTGTGGGGCATAGCCACTAACAACATTGAGTATCACACCTTCAATTTCTAGTTTCAGGCTCATAAGTCTATCTGACATTCTTTTCACCTCCATAACATTCCTAACAAATTCAAACTCTTTCAAGATAACTCCTACTCCATTTCTCTTCCTGTCAGTACCATGATAGTACAACTTAAAACCTGCTCCAAGGCTTCGAGCCTTACTCCTTTTCCATCTGGTCTCCTGGACACACAGTATATCCACCTTCCTTCTCTGCATCATGTCAACAAACTCTCTACTTTTTCCTGTCATGGTCCCAACATTCAAAGTCCCTACTCTCAGTTCCAGACTCTTGCCTTTCCTCTTCTCTCTCTGCTTCTGAACACGCCTTCCTCTTCTCCTTCTTCGACCCACATTAGCCCAATTTCCATTGGTACCCTGTAGGTAATCAGCACCAATGGCGGTTGTTGTTAACCCGGGCCTCGACCGATCTGGTATGAAATTTTTAGGTTTGATTCGCATATTTTGTTTCTGCAAAAGTTTTACACCGGATGACCTTCCTGACGCAACCCTCTGCATTTATCCGGCCTTGGGACCGGCTCAGGGAGACACTGGCCTGTGCCCCCCCGAGTCTGGCTCCAGGAGACACTGGCCTTTGTCCCCCCGAGTCCGGCTCCAGGAGACACTGGCCCGTGCCGCCCTGAGGCTGCATTGTTAAATGTAAGGCATTTTGATTTATTATGACACAACTAGGGGGCATGATGACGCAGAAGTTAGGACCCTGTTTTGATGGAAAATTTGACCCGATGTTTAAATCAGAAAGTGAATGGTTGCTCGTCTCTAAATGCGGCCCTGCAATCCACTGATGACTGGTCCAGGGTGTACCCTGGCTCACGCCAAACGATAGTTGGGATAGGCTCCAGCATCACCATAACTCCGAGTGTAGGATAAGTGGTATGTAATGAATTACTGAATTATACAATTAACAGTAGTGCTTGTGCAAGACGCACACCGAAAAAGCTCTTCAGCTTACTGCTCCGCAGCTATTTATGAATGTGCAGCAAAAATCACGATCAGTCTGTGCACCATTAGGCCTCAGGTTGGTAACATAAGGATAAATTCACATCAAGAAAAGCACAATTTGTTTAAGATCATTTTTCTACCCACTGTTGCATCATGTCATGTCCTGAGCATCAAAACTGTTCTGATTAGACATCTCGAAGAGACCATCGTGAACCTCAGGCTGAATACAGCTTTGTTTAAGCTGTTCCACAGCCTTGTACTATTTTGAATTTACTGGTGTTCTTTAAAGCATTTGAAAAGTGGAACAGGCAAGACAGGATACTGTGGTGCTCAAAATCAACCAGGAAACAAAGGGAAAAAAACGCAGAATTCATCTACAGTAATACAGACACCAGTGTAAAGAAAAATGCAATCATACAACAGTTCGAAAAGAAAACCAGTTTGTAAAATATCTGGATTCAAAATAAAAATCACAATGATATATGTCAATCAGATATACATTCAAAATTTATCATGGTATAGGTTACGCATTAAAGACACAAAATATTTGGCCATTATACCTGATTACAACAACAATTTTTGTTCATGAATCACTCTAATATCTCTTGTTGCATTTAGCCTGTGGACAAAATACTGAAATACATTGCAAGACAAAAGTTTTTGTCATTGCAAGTAAAAAAGTTTATGCTATCTAAAACATACATTTCAGGATCTATGGTAGGTCCAATTTGCATTCTTAATAAGTCTGGATGATCTAATACTTAGAATAGTGTTTTGCATTATGGAGGTCTTTTCCCCCCAAATAAATAAAAAAATAAAAAAATAAACTAAATTGCATGATACACATGTCATTGTCAGAATAGGCAATTCTCTGAAGAGTTAATTTAAAAGAACTTTTACCCTGTTGAGGTACACTTGGAGTTGCGCTAAATAAATGATATAGTAAAATGAACATAAGCTATAAATTTGGATGGTAAATGCATGGATATATTTCACACATATTTCAAAGGGAATGCTCTGGTGGTCACTTACATCATAAAACATAAACAGCCATACAAAATAGCCATTTTTCCACTGTCGTCTTTGAGTAAACTTAATAATATGAAAAGTGAAGTGAAATTCCCTGAATTAGGGTTTCATTGAGAGTGAAAGAAAACTAAAGAGGAAATGAGACACTTGACCCAAGATTTTGTTGTGTAATTAACATGAAGTTAGAATAAAATAGATGTTTGGGGAAAGTAAGTCAAAGACAGTGCCAGTAGATGTAGATTTTATTATCACATGCCTGCTTCCAACAGATGAAACCGTGACTTGAGAGTTCTATGTGGTTTTGAATGTTGAATGCACAATGTAACATGACCATTGATAGTGTTTTGAGAATTATAAAATAATTCAGAGCTCTGTATCACTAAAGCTGCAAAAGTAATTGTGTTACTTGGATCGTAACAATTCCAAACTCTGACTTGATAAAAGCTCTTCAACAATACTCAAATGTACATTGGGGAGATTTTTACTGAAGCACTATATCCAGTTTCAAGGAGTTATAGCTAATCCTTCAAGATGCCCTTCTTCCAGATATCACTCCTCAATCGCATAAGAAAAAATATAGAAATAAATACTACCTATCTGGCCTCACTGTGGATAGCAAAATAAGAATTTCATTTCCAGGGAAACATGTCTCCAGACTATGCATATGACAATAAATACTTTGAACCTTGAATCTAAATGTTCAGTCTTCATTCACACTATCTCCACTACCACCAGCATCAGCATTAACAGCATGGAGGGAAAACCTCTTACTAATTGTCCCTCTGTGGAGCATAATTGATTTTTGTTGCTGTTGTTTTGCATTAAACCAAGATTCAAGTGGTTTTAAATGAAAAAAATATCAACATCAGTGTAATAACACCATAAAACCCTATTCCACTATCAGCTGAGATCAGCATTCGACCAGGATAGGAGCCAGAAAATGGATAAAGTAAACAATAAAGGAGTGACATGGATGCTTATACTTTTTAAATTTATATTAAACATTTGGTGATAAACTTCTCATTGTTAATCTGAAATATGACTATTGCTGCCAAATGAATATACTATGATGGAGTGATAATGCCTGATTGACATTATAAATGAAGTGTAATAGAATTGTAAAAGGGACAGTTAACTCCCAAATAAAAGGCACATTTTCCTTTGACCTTTCCAGGTATTTACATTGTACTTCTGTGACTTACTGAATAACTGAATTATTTAGTGTAGATATCAACCCTGAAATGAAAGGTATTTTGCTTGTGGTGATCAAAGTAGTAAAGCATACTGTTGTGTGGGAATTTCGTAAAGAGGCTTTTGGGTGTGATTTGACTGAAAGTAGATAGTCCCTTGTAAAACTGCTTGCAACAAGGTCTTTAGATCATGTTGTGTAATTGGGGAACGTCCATTGGAATTTGAGAGGACAACTATTTCTGGCCAGTATCTCCCAAACTGTAATACCTCTGATCAACTTATTGCAATAGGCAGGAGGAAATCTATTCTAATTTGGGGACTTGTCACTTCTAATTGTACCACAAAGGAAGTACCAAGGCAGCTCTTGTGAATAAGTATTTCCAAACTTTCCACTTCTAAGTGTGACGTATTTGTACTGCTTGAAGATTTTCTTAGCATCGCTCCTTTTTTTCTTTTTAGAGGATTAGTCTGTGCCAACAAACAACAGTTCTGCTTCCTCACTTCTGCTACAACGATAAGGCACTGTTCAAGAGATCATCATCTGCAACGGTGACTGAATAACTACCTGGCTGAAAACGTTGACTCATTCCACAATAAAATGGCAGTCCAATGCATCCTCAGTAAGATCATCAGCATCCTTCTGTTATTGACATTACAATGTAGTCTGTAAAATGTAAAAAATAAGTTGGGACCTTTATGAAAGATGAAATTCATGTTTGAAATTTAACCTTTCATTTCACAATTAGTCATTAACATTTACATGTAACGGCTATTGTGTTTCAATAACTATTTAATTTAAATATTTTTGCCTGTTATTTAGAATAAAAATAATGAGGAAAAAACTGACCACTAATTCTTTTTGCAAAAATTCTTGATTTTATATCAAGAAATGAGACAACACCAAACATTTTTATTTGTGTGCTGGCAGTAGGCTAGTTGTCAAATTTCCCAAATCCTTTTTTGTAATTTTATAGTTGTCTTGGATTATAAAAATTAGCTCTCAGCAGGTTTAACCCAATCCAACCATCACCAGTGGTATCGCATTTGTAATACAAAACAATGTGAAACACAACCCATTTAGCAGAAACAAATACAATAAATTCAAAGAGAATTCAACTAACATAAATCCATGTATCCCAATATTCTTGCCATACAGGAACATAATCATCAAATGTTTGAAGAAAAAGGATCCAATAAGAATTTAATTCAAAGTCACTGGAGATGCTGTTTGATTCATCAAGCCTGTTAAGAAATCAAATTAGTTTACTGACTTGTTTGCCAATCTGGCCAATCTGCCAATCTGTCTGCCAATCATACGGATTGATATCTATCTCATAAGGTTATTGTGTGTTTCCTTTCTTTCACAGATTTGAACATCTATGCACCACAGAGGGGATTATATCCCTGGCATCCTCAACAACAGCAGCAAGTCAAAGTGTCAACATTTTAATTTGCAACTTTGATTAATGAACCTATTACTCATATCCTATCAGTCTATTAAAGAAAGGGTTTATTTTAAAGGATAAAAAAGTTGAAAAGGTCATACCATTTTCAGTGAAGGCGGTCATATCCGTTTCAGGAACGTCCGGTCAATTTCTATTGTACCTTACTTGGTTCTGTTAAAGGTTGAAGACAATACCATTTTGGAAAAAAAACAACAAAACACCTTCAATCTCTAGGTTCATGGAGCCATTTATGGTATTCGACACAAAGTATAATGTAAGTAATTTGTAAGGGTTGCTTTTCACTTCTGGATAGCTTAGCGATGATACTTGCATAATTGAAACCAAAGGTATTGATAACTCATTGTAATTCTAACTAAATGTATTAATTTCACTTGATTGCTTTGGAGATCTGTTCATGAGAGACTTATAATAATGTGATTTCTGCATTTGGTGAAATGCTAATTTCATTCTTTAAACCATTGCAAAATGTTGCCTAATTGTCAAAAGACCCATTTTTGTCATGGTCAGAAAAGGAAACTCAAATAAACCAACTTAACTGTTTTAAAATTTGAAATTCTCCAAAATTCCTTATTGTTTTGTATGTTGAAAAAACCTTGAAAATGTTTATTTACAAGTCATTAAACTTGAACACTATATTTTCATTCAAAGTTCTGATTTATGTCCAACTACACCGTTTGGGCCAGTACATCACCAACCTCACTTCTGAAATGATCTCAGTTAATAATGTTTAAATTGGTAAACAGGGAAAAAAAAAAAAACTATTCAAAAAGTGTCCTAACGTTTCCAATCTTAGTATCAATCAAACTAATTCCTTGATGAGTAAATATGATTTAGAACTTTAAAAATAAATAAATAAATAAAAACAAAAACAAAAAAAATTAAGTAGTAATACATAGTATTTATTCAAGTAGGATCTAAATTTGAATCGTTGCTCAATATAATATTGACACTCTAAGAGTAAAAAACGGCTATTCTAGCAATTCACTATCAAAATAATATTAATATGAGGAACCTGTGAAAATTTCAGTGGTCTGAGAATTTTGATTCTGACATTATCAACATTGGTTTGTTTGAATTCTTTATTTATCATTAATTTGAAATGAAGGAATTTCAGAGAAAATGCTCTGGTAAGATGTGGTAGAGAGGGATATAACCATTTGGGTGTCTGATGACAATTTAACAAGTCTCGGATAAATATTAGATCATACGGCACACACTTAAACCTATACTGAAGTCATAGGTAGCTCTATTGGCCTGGGTATGCAAGGAATATTGCTCATTTCAGCAGGTAATGTCGGGGAACTTTTAAATTATGCAAGATTTATTAATATCACCATAGGGTAGGGGTGGGTATAGGGTGGGGAAATTGAAAAACCCCAAAAAGTTGACTGAATTGTGATGGCATAAAAAATAATTGAACCAAAAAATATTTGAATCCCATGCAAATGTATGGCTTAGAATGGACTTTCCCTGTAGTATGAAAATACAAGTACTTTCTTCCTAAATGTAACAATTTATCTTGTTGTCCCTGTTGGTGCATTGTATATTGTATTTGTGTAATAATGAATTTGCGTAATATGATTCCAGCAAAAAGTAATAAAAGCAGAATTTAATGGTTAACATTCTAGGCAACTTCATTTTAATCATCATCAACATATAACCACATGCTTGCCATTTGCAGGAATGTATCGGGAAATCCCACAAGTCTGAAGAATATAAAATGACAGCCCATTTCAAAGTAAAGGCAGCCCTGGTCACAGCAAGATTCAGCATCAGTGGAAACTCAGATTATTAGCAGTTTAACATGTTTTCTAGATTCAGTGAGTACTTTGCCACTCAAGGCGCCTTTATTTCCTTAATGTCTTCCCATTTCATTCATACATATATACTTTAATCCACAGATTCATACTTGTGCACTGCACCGATGTTGGCTGCTCTGGTACTCTGTACTTGCGGGGCTCTGATGACAGATGCACCCACTGAGAATCCAGCAGGAGAACCTTCAGGTGAGGAAGACATAAGGTCCACTGACCTGCCAGGATTGCCACTTTGGGATTTGGTCCTCCGAGCAGCAAAACACCACAAGGAAGATGTAAGAGTTTTATCTTCATGTATTTCACTAAAATATGCTGTGATATCAGCCCCCATGCTTCTCTCAGTTATTTAGAGAAAAACCTGGTAAGTATCTCCATTGCTGCTCTCTTAATTTTTCTCCTCTCCTCCTGGATCAGTTTGAAGATGAATTCCATGTGCCATATGATTTTCTGGAGAACTACAAAATGTCCTTCCTTCCAGAAAGCTGTCCAAGTTCCAACTTTAGCAAGGTAAGATGCCTTTGTTGTGCTGCTTACACAAATCACTGGGCTCACTTGATGGCTGACAGTATCTTCATCTCCAAATTCTTCAGGAGGCTTGTCTCCATAGGATGGTCCATGGCATTTTCATTTACCAATGTCTTCTGGAACATCTTGACAAAGAATTACCCAGCAGCTTAATCCTGTCAGAGATCAGATATTACAGCAGTGAACTGATCCGACAGATTATAAAAAGGGTGGGTCTGAGATTTTACATCGTCCTTGTTAAAGAAATTGGCTCAACTGTTTACCCGGCAAGACTAAATTAATGGAACTCAGGTGTCTGTGAGGGTTCCCTGTCATCCATATTATTGTACTCTGAAAAAACATATTTGGTAAACTGAAGATGCCTATTTGAGGAGTGGTAAGATGTCTAAAACAAAACAATTGAAGAGATAATTTACTGATATTTATTTTCCCCAGCCCAAGCTGCTGTATGATAGTATTTTACAACAATTAATGCAGCTTTCTCAGTAAATTTTAGATAATTAGATCCGTGCAATGTAAATTGAGGACTTTTTGATTTTTTTCCATTAAAACAGCATCTGCTAAATGCATCCTAATTGAGACGTCAAAAATGATTGAGCTGTATTTTTCATTTTGGAGTTAACTGGCCTTTTCATGATATTACAATCTACCTGGAGTGACTAAAGTTAAGTCTTCATAAGTCATCTGAAATAATCTGTCTCTGGCAAACAATAACAGTAAAAAGAACAAATAACCATCAAAAATCCAGGGGACTGTACAAACAAATGGTACGACTAAGCAGCAATATCAGACACTTTTCCTCTAGCTGTGGCAACTGATCACCTAATTTTTGTATATTTCTGGAGATATCATCTCAGGACAAGTGTGCCAGGTCTCACAACTAGTATTAGTGAAGGATCAATCAGTTAATACAATGATTTCCTGTCTGAAATGTAGACATCGTGTGAATGTTTTCATGCCAAGGATTGAAGGTGTATATGAGTTTAAGATATGATTTGGCACTTAAAGGAGAAAAATATTCTATTACGTCCCACTGTGTGAGAGGGGAGACATTACATTCACTCCCATCTAAATCAAATACACCAAAATACACGTGTTAGAACTAAATGTGGAACAGAAAATAGCCCCTTTAGACAAAATCAGGAGCTAATTATTGATTATTAAAAATGTGTTCCTTTTTCTAATCTTTTTTTAATTTTACTATGGTACTGAGGTCAAATGATTCCAGTAAAGAACTGTCACTCCCTCTCCACAGATGAGAAACCCTCAACAGGTAACCATGATGCCATGTCATCAGGAAGAACACCTTCAGAGGGAGCTGAAAAATGCCAACCTATTCCACAGGAGGATGACAGCTCACAGCATCCTGCGGCAGCTCCCAATCTTCCTTATCAAGGGCAAGCGGGAGGTTACTAAAAGAGAGATGAGTAAAGGCATACCTAAGAGAACGGTGTCTGTCAACTCCGATCATGGCAAAAGGAGGGAAATCATTAATAAAAAACTAAACTAAATGTGTGTGTTTAGCTATGTAAAAGTCAGTTTAGCTGTCCATAACAGTGAATCATGATTGTTAGCTGGATTTACAGTGTTATTCCTTTTCTACTGTATGAATGTTAAATGTTTATTTAAATAACTATTTATTACACATAAGTCAACTACTTTTACACTGTAACTTAAACTGTTTTGAATTAAATAATGAAATACCTTGTGAATGAAAAAAAAAAATGAAAACACAATTTTACACTTGTGGTTCCTCTCAGCTATAATTCCTTTTCATATGCATATTTGTATCTTTAAAGATATAGAAATAAAAATCAAGTGTTTTTAAATTAGTTTTGATCATCAGGTGTAGAATATAATAGAGACTACGTAAATCTGCTGTGGACGGTGGATTGTGAGTGAAAAGTTATGTCAGAGAAAAACAAAGACCGCTTATTTAGGAAGAGTCTCATCGACATAATCTAATTCAATATAACTTTTAATAAAATATGACCCTTTCGACTAAAAAAAAAAATAAAAAAAATCACATGATAATAAGTATTATAACTTATTCTTTGACTTTTAGTGAAATGACCACAGTGGTTCAGTGGTTAGTCTTTCTGCATCATGGTAAGATGGCTCTTGGTTCAATTCTGACTGGGGCCTTGTAATGTGGAGTTTGCGAGGTACACCCCCTTTCTGCATGACTTATGTAAACATTGCGCAGTGTCCTCTCACTACTCACATCAGGGTAATTGAAGGTTCCAATTGCCCAAGCCTGTGAGCGAGAAAATTAATTGGTCTGTGGTCTACTGGCAACTGATCCAGGGCTAACCCCACCAACTGACAAATACAGCTGGGGTAGGCTCCAGCACAACTGCAACCCTTAGTGCAAGATATGAAGTACAATGAATAAATGTTTGGTCTTAATTAATCCTGTTGTACTTTAATAAAATAGTAAAATTCACATTATTCTTTCTGTTTGTAAACAAAAATATTTTACTTAATCTCCAAATTTTGTGATTATCATTGGACTGCAATAACAATTACAAAACACCAGAAACAAGTTTCATTTTATTTAGTTATTTTGAGGGCATTTACATTTATAACCAAATGAACAGGTATGCATTCTACAGTGTCACACCACTACTTTGCATCCATACAAAGTACATATTTATAAACAAGACTTCCATCGATCATTCACCAACAAGGACAGTTTGGTTGCACGGCCACAAGGGATGGTTTTTCTGTGTGGATATCCTCTTCATCAGCCCCAAAGCAAACTACAGAGAAACAACAAATTTGTTTCAAAAAGTTCAACAATGGTATACTTTAGGACTAAAAGTTGTACAATAACTCCATTCTTGCTGCCACAACATGTTTGCATGTTGATATCAAAATTACTGTAAACTTTGATAATATTAAAACAGTGATGCAGTTCGTTAAATACATTAGTGTGCTATTTAAACATTGGAAAGTGAAATTCAAGAGAGGTCAAAGAACCCCTCACTACATTATTAATAAAAAGTATGATTCAGAACACCACAAATGAATTTTAGTTGGTTAAAATTGATTCTCTAGATTCAATCTCAGATTTAAAAACACTAATTCGTTGGTGCACACAAATGTGATATTCTGAGATTTCCAGATTGTGTTCATTAAAACTTAATTCTTTTTTGAGAATGTTTGGAAAGGCTTATTTATATGTTTCTAATAATATAATGTGGCAACAACAAATGAAAATTTAAGCCTCGGATATAAACTGTAACCTATTTCTACACAGGATTTTAGGTAGGACCTTGTACAAAACGAACATGTACTCCACAAATAAAACCAAAAATTTTGCCTTTTTGCTGATTCTAAAACAAGGCAGTTGGGTATCTTGATGTGTGTATTATGAACTATTTTCCATAGCACAAGCCAATTAATTAAATAGATTAATTAGAACTGATAAATGTTAAAATACGTGAGCAGCAGGTTGTACAGGGAATTGCATTTCAGAGTGGTTGCTGTTCCCCACATGTCAAAATGAAGAGTGCACGCACGCACGCACGCACGCACGCACGCACGCACGCACGCACGCACGCACACTTTATGGCCTATATTAATATATGCTCAGAAAGAAAGATAAAGGGGCTTAAGTACAGGGTGGGTTAATAAGCTATTTATTTTCTTTTGCTTGTTTGATAGGTATAACTGTTGTAGTTTCTCAACATGGTGGTATTTTTACTTTTTTTTTTAAATAAAGTTTTGAGTATTTTTGGATATACCTAGATTTAATTGTTTTGTATTCACCTGTAAACCTTTACAGGTGATGTACATTGTACATAGAGATAGAGTAATTGTATCCCTTTGTTTTTTCCTCAGCCAGATCCCAGAAACCAGAACTCCTAAAAAGATACCTGGTGGTCCAAAGAACGACAGGCACAGTCATCGTTGCAGGATTCAAATATAAGTCTGTCTGGCTGGCTGGGGTTGTATGATGTCTGATTTGAAAATAATATGCATCATAATTGCACTGGCAGAAAAGGTCAATCTGAGCCTGTGTGTTCCTCATCCATCGCTCATATTTCTGGCATGTATATGTTCATTGCACTTGAGCAAATTTTCAGAAGTAAAGGTACATTGCCAAAGTAAGAATGTTTTGGGCTTTTTTGGTGTAATGAACATTGATTCCACTGTTACCACTTTATCTGTGTGTAATGCATAATCCTTAGATGAGGAAGTATTTACAGTTGGGTGGAAACCTTGTATGTCTACGACCATTACGTGAAAAAAGGCGATCTACAAGCTCACAATGAGTTGAACTTATAGCTCTGTTATTTCAATAACTTATGTGTGACACTCCTGTAGGTAGGGCATCTATGCATAAAAAACAAAAAAACAATTGAAATATGTTGGAGGAAAAGTTGAAATATGAAAATAAAAAGTTTTGCCTGACAACAATTTCCAATAGTTATTGACCTAAATTAGTTTATTAAAAAACTATACTTTTTTTGTTTAAACTAAAACTGACAAAATTGATTTTGAGTTTTCATTGACTAGAATTGGAATAAAACTATCACATATAGAAATCACTAAAATATGCTGAAAACCAATAAGTATTTTAGTTCAAAAGACGAAGTCTAAAACGGCTGCAAACAACAACACTGTACGATAGGTTACTGGTGACCCCACAATGGGAGTGTAGGTACCAGCTCTTTTGACTCAAAGCATCATCAGACAGGGGGTTAAACCCAAAAATGTGCCTGTTTGCCTTGGTGTCATGGTGATCCACCTAGTGCTTGCTCTTCACCTGTGTGTAACTTAAAGTCAAGTTAACTTATTTGTTTGCCATGGCTAAAAATTAAAAAACTGTAATTGTCTGTAAAAGGGCTACCTGTCACCTTGCATGATTATAAACAGACAGACAAGATGCACTGTTCTTCTTAACCTTCCAAGAAACTATGGGTTAAATAATGCAGATTATTCAAGTTGAGTATGGCCACCCACCTCTACCATCCTAGCGACAGAACACTAAAACTTATACATAAGCAATTTGGCAGAGCTTGATAACAGAAGTAATCCTCTGGATATTGTTGAGGTCATCATCATCATGAAAACTTTGCAGTTAGTGAATTTGTGCACAAACTGTGCAGACACTGCACTGAATATTAGACACAGACATTAGAAGTAGACCTTAACTATGCCATAATATATAGGATATAGGACCAAGCATATTTGCCCAAAGGAAAAACAAAAGACAAAAAAGGAGAAAAACAAACTCATGGATCAGATCTTAAAATCATGGTGTTACAGTATTTGTCAGCAAGCAGCTGTAAGCTTCTCATGAAATTTAGCACTATTTAGCATTACATATGCATCTCCAATTACACCAGTTAAAAGCAATAAGAAAATACATATCTTAACAGGTGTTTGCAATGCACTCACACATATCCTTGAATTGGGCTTGGGATTTACTACTGACATTTCAGGAGGATGAGATGGCTGGTTTCAGCCTTAGGTCTCGGTCAGGCCACCTAGCATTATTTCATCATGTTATTTCAATTTTTGGGGTGGGTGGGGGTAACTTGTGCCCGACTTATTTTTGAAACTGAACTATTAACTCTTCTGTCCCCAATTGATAACCTTGAAACCTGAATCAACAAATGAAAAAGTGATCCTGACTTGACACATTACTTAAAACTCAGTAGTTATCAAATTCACAATTAACAGCTATATAGCATGAATAGACTGAAATTATAACAAGACGGATGTCTAGAACAATAGGTTGACTAAAATTGTAATGCTACCTAATGTTACCTCTGACACAACAAAATACAAATATTTAAACCCTCTGTGTCAGTTTCTGCTAATTTCTTACACTATTAAATTATCCCTCCATGGAAATCACCATAGAACCTGAGGGAGGGGGTCAGTTAATTGTAACTCTTTACCAATGTGGTCAGACATGAGGCACCAGAGGAACCGATTTATATTTTTAACTTCAAGTTGAGACCAATGTTCCAACAGTATTTAACTTGTATGAGTGACAGGATAGAGAAGAATAGATGACATCTGAAAAAAATACTCATGCCTGGGTCTACACGGGTCTCACAAATAAGCTACACCTGTGTAAAATGGGGCTATGGTAGCTATGAAAGATAAATTTGCTTTTCATTGAATATGTGAATGGAAACTCCCCTTTAATTCCATATCTCACACTTTCGCACTTTTCTGCTCTGATTTTTGACGTTTTACATTCCATCGCCATCACAAATGAATTGTCCTTGCCTCAAGACGTTGGGTTCTGGTGTTCCTGGATCTGCTCCACGTCTGAATCCTGAAAATCAGAAAAAAAGAGAAGAACAAAAAGATTAATATGAATTGTGGTGAATAAGTGTCCCGACGTAATGTTGTATATCTTTGGTGGATTAATTGTCCTTGATATATATGCCCTCAATAGGATGCATGTTGTTTAATGTCAGCTTCTATACAAAAGTCAGCCACCATGTTCATTGTGGATAGTTTGCAAACACATGGTTGTCTTTTCTGGCTACATGTACATGCTGTGGTTTCTTTACAGTTAAAGAAACAAACAAAACAATGAGGTGCATATCCCATACATTGGCAGTGGCAATACTGGCCTGTAAAAATGTAATACACTGCTGTGGTGATGGCATTTGTATAAGGACCTAAAAATTAATTTCCCAAATCCAGTGAAAGCACCTTTGCACGACCATCCCAAACATTGAGTAGTGGAGCATATCTGACATGGTGTCCACCTAAAGCAGTGGAAAAATGCCCACTTTCACTAGATTATTTATTCAACGCAAATGACGTGTCTTCGTACGTCTATCTCTGCGGGCAGCATGCAGTGACAGGCAGAACAATTAAATGTTCTTCCACTAGATGGCAACAGGTAGTAAATTAACCTTTCTATGTACCTGCTGCTGCTCAAACAGCAAATAGTGATGCTTTGGGTGAGACAGCAGCAGTGATATGCGATGGATGAATCCTTTAAAAGAAAAAGTACTCAATCAGGAGTCTCTGGCCCTGAAGAACATTCTGACTCAGATGAAGGCCCAAGTATGAGTAGTGGTTAGAAGAAAGTAAAAAAGATGGTCCCAAGACAATACAATGAAAGTTTTATTGCGTTTTGATTCACTTTTACTGAAGAACCAACCGAGCCGACTTCGTTATGCCTGGTGTTTGGGGAAAAGCTGTCCAAGAGTGCCAGTTCAAGATTGAGACAGACTGATAAACAGGCAGCGTTGCTGAAGACCAACAACAAGACGTGTGAGAAAGCTCTGAAAGCTAGCTACAAAGTTCCTGAACTCATCACTAAATCCAAACTGACAGTTCCTGCAAGACTACCACCTTTTTGTTCAACCAAACGGGGCCAGATTTCACACTGAGTATGTAAATTGAGAGTGCTGTTTAATTCTGTTTTGTTATAAATGTTTTTGTCATATTTATTTGATGCTGTGCCGTGTTATTTTTCTAATGTAGAATATGTGCCGTGGCTCAAAAAAGTTTAGGAAACACTGACCTGAAGTACATTTAATTGCATTTATAGGCCATACTACATTTAGCATGACACGAAACATAATCTTAAAAGAGAAACACTTAACATAGTACAAACTTTTTGTTCAATGACTGTATTTTCAAAACATACTCTGTTTCATTTAGTTGTTTAAGACAAAAACTGTGAATCATAACTAATCAATTTTTAAACTTGAGAGTAGATAATAATCTAACTCTAGTCATCTATAGTATACATTGTCTAAATTCATATTTAACAAGTAACACTTCATACCTCCTTATAGAAATGTTGAATCATTGTTAGAAACGTGAACACATTTTGTTCTTGTGTTCTGTGAAAGAAATTTAGATTCTAATGTATCAGAGGTTTGCATCAAAGAATCAACCCTGATCCAAAAAGACAGGAAGAGAGAAACGAAAAGACGTAGGGTGAACAACGACTGGGAAGAACTCTTGCAATAATGCATGCTCTTTTAAGCTTGAGGGTTTGTTTGTTTTTTCTGTAATTTATGGACAGATCCATTCCAGCTTTGCATAACCACAGTAAAGGGAAACACATGAAAATTGTTGTTACCTTTTACATGATTCATTTTGTAACATGTTTAGAAGGAAACCCAACTTATGAAATGAGTGGTGGTGTTTCCAATATGCTGAAAGAGGAGAGGTTTCACTTACAATGGGTAAGTCCATTTCGGGTAAAATCAGAAACTTTAAAATATTAACTTCCTCAAGTCTGCACAACAAACACATCGAGATGTCTATTACTGTCCCCCAAACATGCCTTGCAAATGAAAACACTGGCTGTTAACCAGATACTACAATAGTACTCCAATGTACGCCCTTTAACTTTGGCTAAATGCTCTTTTTAAGTAACAGTCAGGCACTCTGCAAAGACTGTCTGATTGTAAATGACTATCAATACAAAAAATTGAACAGAAACTAAGTTTCAATGTGAATTGATTCAGTAGGGTCTAGCCAATAGGCTATGTACACTCACCGGCCACTTTATTAGGTACACCTGTCCAACTGCTCGTTAACACTTAATTTCTAATCAGCCAATCACATGGTGGCAACTCATTGCATTTAGGCATGTAGACATGGTCAAGACAATCTCCTGCAGTTCAAACCGAGCATCAGTATGGGGAAGAAAGGTGATTTGAGTGACTTTGAACGTGGCATGGTTGTTGGTGCCAGAAGGGCTGGTCTGAGTATTTCAGAAACTGCTGATCTACTGGGATTTTCACGCACAACCATCTCTAGGGTTTACAGAGAATGGTCCGAAAAAGAAAAAATATCCAGTGAGCGGCAGTTCTGTGGGCAGAAATGCCTTGTGGATGCCAGAGGTCAGAGGAGAATGGCCAGACTGGTTCGAGCTGATAGAAAGGCAACAGTGACTCAAATAACCACCCGTCACAACCAAGGTAGGCAGAAGAGCATCTCTGAACGCACAGTACGTCGAACTTTGAGGCAGATGGGCTACAGCAGCAAAAGACCACACCGGGTGCCACTCCTTTCAGCTAA
>CAAKHD010012682.1:0-35599 GCA_901007705.1 Fistularia tabacaria | reverse complement strand
AATGGTGTTTTGTTATTGGACTTCTGTGCTCATTACGGATTGTCCATAACGAACAACATGTTCAGGCATAAAGGTGTCCATATGTGCACTTGGCACCAACGCACCTTAGGCTACAGTTCTTTGATCGACCTCGTCGGACTTACGGCCGCATGACACTCGAGTGAAGAGAGGGGCGGAGCTCACCACCAGGTGATCACCACCTGGTGGTGAGTTGCCTCCGATGGTGGGGGAGGATGCCGGTCAGACCTGGTAGACCCAAGCGCAATGTAAGGGTCTGCTGGGAACGTCTGGCAGAGTCCCCTGTCAGAGAAAGCTTCAACACCCACCTACGGCAGAGCTACAACCACGTCTTGAGGGAGGCAGGGGACATTGAGTCCGAATGGGCCATGTTCCGCGCTTCCATTGTCGAGGCGGCAGCTCAGAGTTGCGGCCGTAAGGCAGTCAGTGCCTGTCGGGGCGGCAACCCTCGAACCCGCTGGTGGACCCCAGCAGTGAGGGATGCTGTCAAGCTGAAGCAGGAGTCCTATCGGGCCCTTTTCTCCTGCGGGACTCAGGAGGCAGCAGACAGGTACTGGCAGGCAAAGCGGCATGCGGCTACAGCGGTCGCCGAAGCAAAAGGGGGCATGGGAGTTTGCCCAACTGGCCTACATGTGTTTTGTGGACTTGGAGAAGGCATTCGACCATGTCCCATGGGCAGTCCTGTGGGGGGTGCTCCAGGAGTATGGGGTACCGACCCCCGTTATATGGGCTGTTCGGTCCCTGTATGCCAGGAGTCATAGCTTGGTCCGCATCCATGGTTGTAAGTCGGACCCATTTCCGGTGGGAGTTGGACTCCGCCAGGGCTGCCCTTTGTCACCGATTCTGTTCATAATTTTTATGGACAGAATTTCTAGGCGCAGCCAAGGCGTTGAGGGGATCTAGTTTGGTGGCCACAGGATGAAGTCTCTGCTTTTTGCAGATGATCTGGTCCTGTTGGCTCCATCAGGCCATGATCTCCAGCTCTCGCTGGAGCGGTTCGCAGCCGAATGTGAAGCGGCCAGGATGAGGATCAGCAGCTCCAAATCCGAGACCATGGTGCTCAACTGGAAACGGGTGGAGTGCCCACTCCGACGCGGGGAAGAGGTCCTGCCCCAAGTGGAGGAGTTCAAGTATCTCGGGGTCTTGTTCACCAGTGAGGGAAGGATGGAGCGGGAGATTGACAGGCGGATCGGTGCGGCGTCTGCAGTGATGCGGACTCTGTACCGGTCTGTCGTGGTGAAGAGGGAGCTCAGCCGTAAGGCGAAGTTCTCAGTTTGCCAGTCGATCTACGTTTCTACCCTCACCTATGGTCACGAACTATGGGTAGTGACCGAAAGAACGAGATCGCGAGTACAAGCTGCCAAAATGAGTTTTCTTCACAGGGTGGCTGGACTCTCCCTTAGAGATAGGGTGAGAAGTTCGGCCATCCGGGAGGAACTCGGAGTAGAGCCGCTGCTCCTCCGCATTGAGAGGAGTCAGATGAGGTGGCTCGGGCATCTGGTCAGGATGCCTCCTGGACGCCTCCCGGGGGAGGTATTCCAGGCATGCCCATCTGGGAAGAGACCACGGGGAAGACCCAGGACACACTGGAGAGACTATGTCTCTAGGCTGGCCTGGGAATGCATAGGGGTCCTCCCAGAAGAGCTGGACCATGTGGCTGGGGAGAGGGAAGTCTGGGCCTCCCTGCTCCGGCTGCTGCCCCCGCGACCCCAGCAAGGATAAAGCGGTTGAAGATGGATGGATGGATGGCACAGAAAATCTTTAATAAAATCAAAATTTTGAAAACCTCACTCCACTTCCTCCACTGCTGGAGGTGAGTCCTAAGTTAGTCCCTGCATGGCACTGATTGAATTTTAATTTTCATATACTTGTCCAAGCAAGCCCAAAGAACACTTCCACTGAGAGGAAAGTTCTATCACTGCTTTAATTCGCAAAACTGGCAGAGAAAAAAAAAAAAATGACAAAGAAAAACTGGAGAAACTGAATAGACCTTCTGACACAGACAGAAACAAACCAAGGAAAGTAGAATAAAATTTTCTGCACAACAGGTAATAAGAACACAGCATGGGAAGAGCTGGGGGACCAAAGGTCCTGGACTGACTTCAGATTACCATTGAAAACTTTACAGTGGTGCAAGAAAATACGATGTTGAATTTTTTTAAGAAAACACAAAACACACTGTAGACAAAAATATCCAGGATCTCTTTAAGCTAACAAATAACACAAATAATCACTTGTCCAAAATTACTATCATGAATGTACGGGCTACAGTGACAGCAAAGGCTGCACGGTTTACAGGATCCTTTTCCCAGTAGCCACTTAACAGCTTTTAACAGATTTAACACAGTTATTGCAGTGACCTAATTGCCTCGTCTGTGTCATGTAATAAGCGTCATAAAACGTCATAAATTTGACCAATTTGAAATGTGTACTTTTACTTTACATTATGAATTCTTTTATTATGTTTGCTGTTGGATCTATTGAACTAAAACAAGCGTAAATGTAAGAATAAACAGGAAATCCCTTGGAAGCTACTAAAAATAAATGCGATACACATTGATAATATTGTATCCTATGATAATTCATATGGTGGTACCACAGGAAAGGAAGTAGTTGGGAGACCAACTGACCAACTGCTTCTTGCAGTTTATAATGTTGTTGATAATTGTAATCAGTCATTTCCCCCTTTTTTTGATGATTATATGACTTTTTTTTTTTGCAATAATATGAAACTCTTCCTTTTCAACCTCTCTACACAAGACAACAAGCAAACAGCATTCACAGATTTTCCATTCAAATATGTAATACAGCTTAGCTCCCGCTTTTAAATATTTGTGATGTATTTTTCATTTCTTTGTTCGCAGCAATGTGTTCAGGGGCCAAATACAGGCCAGCTGCAGGATTCTTGAAACATTATCACCTTCAGCTGATAAAATATCTCTTGGATTACCTCATCTCCAGTGGCAGGCTCTAAAACCTCTTTTTCATCTGCATGTAACAGCATTTTACTCATTGACTCCTCATAGACAGGCCTGAATCTGTGCCTTATCTTAGGACATAGAAGAAAAACTAAAGTGTGTTTTGATAGCTTTTTCTGACACACACACACACACACAAACACACACACACACACACACACACACACAATCACACACACACGCACACACACACGGGCACAAAATTTGTGAATTTTCCAAAACTGACCATTGAACAACCCAATTGAAAATTTAAATTGTTTATACTTCAGCATTGGTTCATGGTTTATTGCTTTTACAATCCTCCTCTTGTTTGTTTCTTTCTTCAGTTTTCTGAAAAGATTCAATGAACTGATTTTCTTGAACCAAAAAACAGACATGCTATCATATAAATGAAATGCTTTATCCAATTTTTTAAAATTAAAACAAAATAATAACACAATTACATCCATAGCCCCATGCCTCCTTAAATCCATGCCACTCACTGACTTGTTTTGTTTCATTTATGTAGTATGAATGAATGACCAAATAAATAAATAAATAAATAACACAAAACTGGGCAGCAGGAATTCTCTTTCCCTATTCAGTGTCAAGAATGTACCATTCCACTACGGTCCCTCTGATTCACACACATTTTCCGTCTTGCTGCAACTTACCTTCATTTCATTCCTTTTGCAGAGCAAACCTTCACCCTTCTAGATTTTCCTCAACCTGTTCCCTGCTCTCACTACAGATCACAATCTCATCTCCAAAAATCATGGTTCATGGAGATTCCTGTCTAACCTCATTTGTCACCCAGTCCATCACCACTGCAAACGAGAAGGGGCTCAGAGCTGATCCCTGATGAAGTCCCACCTCCACCTTTATCCCACCTCACCACTGTCTCACATCTTGCATACATGATGTTTATCGTATGATTGAGGGATGATAAAAACAAAATAAACACAACTCTCATACACCTCTACCTCACAAACAAACACACAGCCACGCATGTGCGCATACGCATATACACGCCTGCGCAAATTATTTATTTTGATTTATTTTATTTACACCTTTATATCTCGTGGGGGAATGAAAACTGGCAGAATTTGGGTTTAGGTCCATTTGGATTTAGGATATTAGTGTGACTTCCATTAACAGCCTAACAAAAGCCAAAATATGAATTTTGACATCAAGGATCGGCTGGTCCGAATGCTGTTAAAATGTCCTCCTAAGACCTTATGGCCTACAGGATTTGCTTCTACCAATAATGTCCCCCGGCATTATGATATGATATAGTAGACATCAACGTGCACACATGCAATGTCCTTGTACACGATGCCTTCATTATCATAACATTTGGAAAAGGAAGCATCATTTGCATTTGATCAAGAGCACATGCCTTAGATTAGAAAGAAAAAAAGTTAATAGTCATTTAAAAATGAAACGCAGAAGCGCAGAGGACAGGCCATAAATGGAGCGTCATTTGGGATTTAAATGTTATTTAAAGACATTGCTGATGCATATTGATAATGACTTTTAATTGATGATGCAACCCTTGATATAAGTGATATATCAGTGATTGTACTGGCTTTTGGGCTCAGAGTGGCTTCTAACCCCTCAATGATTCAAGTAGAATGTTTGATTTATTTATTCAATGAACAAACACATTTCTGTTTCTCTGTTTAACATGTTGACAAAAGAACAAAAGTTACTTCTTCTTTGCACCTGCTGTCAGGGATATTTATCATTTTAAGTGTGTTTTTGTAAATGTTTATAGAAAGTAAAGTATATATATTCATTCATGACAAACACATGGGAATAGAAAGTAGAATTAATGAAAATTAACTTACTTAAATGATTTATTCAAATAAGTAAAAGAGGATTTATATGTAGTATGTGACAAAAACAACCTATGTAGACATCCATATTCTTGTGTTCAAGCAATTTTAGCTGAGTCCCCCGAGAGATTTGTGCATCAGGCCCTGAGCCATTTCCCTCACCTCCCAGCTGCCACCATCCAGGTGCCATGACCCAGCTGCACCGTTTATACCTGAGCCATCATGCAGTCATAAGGGCGGTATTTTTGCATTAAAGCACAGTCAGTCAAAAAAAAAATCAACACTAGTCAGCTTGTTGCTCCAAAAGAACTTTTCATCACAGCCCTGAGGGAGCCCCAGCTGAAACAGAATCATTTTTTGTTCAGCTCATTTGTGCCCCTAGGCTTTATCTTTGCTCATTCTGTTTTCTATCACTGGCAATTAGGAAAGCTGTTATTCTGAAGTTTCACATCTTCTTTTTCTTCTACAGTTTTGAGTTGTGATGAGACTCGTAATGATTTGAACATTCCATAGCCCTGCAGTTATCTGGGTCTGGTCTGGGTATCTATTTTTCTTTTCCTCAAACTCTTTTTGTAATGTCACAAGCGGGAGGGATGGTTTTGGTGTGAAAAGCTAGCGACCGATTTTTGGCTTTCTGCTCTGGCTCAATGGGTCAACAGGTAAGCAGGCAACAGGCTAGCCAACAATGATGTATAATTGAATAAAGCTGATTTAAACAACCATAACCACAACAGCAACATTACTCCTGCTCCTAATAATAATAATGAAATAATAATTATAATAATGATGATAATGATGACAATGACTGATTCAACACTGGTCATATTTGGTACAGATCAGGCACATGGCCACATTGCAATGTAGACCAACACATTGAAACTGAACAGGAACCAGAGATTTCTGCTCAACATCACGGCCAAAATAATTGCTGCATGAAAATGACATAATCTACCACATTTAGAAGAACCTGCTGTTTCTGACAGATTAATGCTCTGTTTTTAGGATTAGCTCCTACATCTCTGCCCTGTTGATAGAGTCCTCTTAGTTTGTAGGCAAATGGAGATGGTATGAAGATTTTCTTCTCCTTTTGCTCCAATTGAGGATTCTTGGTCATCTTCTACAGGAACGAGCAATGCCTATGTGTTTAGAACCTGGACACTGCGTAATTTGAAAAATGCGTTTGTTTGTTTGCTAATCTCAAACATTTCATCTGTCATGCCTCTCCATTGAAATTTCAAGTCTTGAAGATTTTTCCGCAGGCTTTCCCCCTATCGGGAATTTTCCACGTTTCAGTATTGTCCCCGACCCTGTCAGATTTTAAGTTGTTCAGAAACACTCACTCTGCTCCCGAGGGATTTCTTTTTGTGTGCACGAGAGGAGCAGTTAATCAGCTGCATTGCCCAGGGAAGAGAACAGCTCTCCTCACTGACCCATTTAAAGCCAGCATGGTGGAGAGAGAATGAAAGTAGGGCAGGAAAAATACTGAACTTAAAGACACTGTGGACAAAGATTTATGGGCTAACACAATGATACATATACACTTCCTTTGCATCTCCTCTTTTTGTACCAAACAAAACATACTCCCCCTTTCTCTCTCTATCCTTCACCTATTGTGTCTTTATTTCAAAAGTGTCTCTGCCTAAGTGCTTTACTGCCCTCCAGTGATTATAAAACTGGCAGAATTTTTCTTGTTTGGATGTTTTCTGTTCCCAAAATTCTCTTTTTGTAGATTTTTAGGAATGCGATCTGTCAGTAAGTGTGGTGTTGCAGTTCTCCCCTTGATGTTACCCATGAGGGCCATTCTGCCTCTCTTACAGTGGCACTTCAAAATATGCCTCTATGACTGACTTTAGCGGGTAATGTAACACACTTGACTTCAGCACGTTTAGTCTTACCCCGAATACATGCAAAAATTACTGAGATATAATGCAAGATATTGCTTCCTTTTTGCAAAGTCTCTTCCATAGTTTTTTGGGGGGCAAGAAGGACATGCTCATTTCATTTCCTGGGCTTTATTTTGATTATTTGGTTTCTTTCATCTTTTTCCTCAGACAACAAATCAAAATTATTGGTAATGATTATCATAATCGAATAACCTTTAATGGAATACAAGAAAATTAATTAACCTACTTTATGGATTTCAACATTTGCACTACAAGCATACAGATACATACTTTTACCCCTAGGCTGTTTTAATGTATTTTATTTTATTATTCTATACATGTATGTTGACCCTTTTAAATCTATGAGGTATGACACGAAAAAAAACAACAACATAGAACTGAGCATGCACACAACACATTTTCCATCAGGATACATATTAAATGGCCTGTTTTCTATCAAGCATCCCCTGCTACCCTGCTATGCTGATATCCTGCTTTTATTGTACTTCAATGTTGAGTTTGGTAAAACAGCCAATTGGGGAGTATATGTAATTGCTGAAGTGTACAGAAGCTACCGGATGCAATTTAAAGAAACTGATGACAATGCATGGCCATTTTGTGTGGTTTCATATTCTGAATGAGTCATTTATTTGAGGTGTAACTGGTTTGATAAATATATCCTAAAAATTCAAGTTGAAGTGACTGAAAAAAGCTCTTTATAAAGAAAATTAAAAAACAATTACATTGCCTTCTATCTTTCTCTCAGGCAAGGGACCCACTGCGGTGGAGAAGCATTGGAAGGATGCACAAAAAAACATGGGCCTGGCAGATGCATAAACTGATCCGTGCATATGTGTGTTTGCATGTGTGTGTCTGTGTGCGTGTGTGCGTGTGTGTGTGTCTTTTTGTGCGTGTGTGTGCCCCTTGTGCCGCTAGTGTCACTTGTGCCGCTCTGGAAGTAGAGATGAGGTGTTAAAAAGAAGAACCGAGTTACGAAAGAAGGGCGGATGGGTGGATATAAAATAAAGGGGAGTATGACAAAACTAAAGAGTGGGAGAGATAGAAGAATTCCAGGAGTAAAGTCAAAGTTCTCCAGCAACATCAGACATGCTTGTTAAATATTTGTTGGTCGATTTTCAGATGTAGAATTTAAATAAATAGAAAGTAGTTAACAGCTATCATTCTTTTAGATTACAGTAAGAGGGAAAAATACTTCTTTCAACTAAGGACTTCATCCATCATCATTTTAACATGACACCTGCCCATCCAAATAAAGTCAGTGTAATAAACCAAGCGCACCGCCTGGCTAAACATCATCTGAAGGTATTTAAAGATTTGGGACTGAGATGTCAAGTTTGCACGCAATGCTGAGTAAAGACATTATTCTCAGCAAAAGGAGAGAAATCACATGCCACTGAGCAAAGTCCCTGTGAGACAACGAGTTGGAGAAACTTGGTGACCCAAATTCACCTACTATACAACGATATGTGACAAGAGGTAAAAGAGTTACTTTGGCATATTTAGTTGACTTGAGAGATTTAGACAGAAATGAAGATAAAACTACCATTATAAATAATTAAAGTTACTTCAAACAGATTGGACAAAATCTGTCAGACGGATAAGATTAAAAGGGTTGCACATTTTCTCTGGCCAAATGGATGATATCATATCAGCAAATAATTGCAGTATCCCAGGTTTGTGAAAAATCTGGCAATTTAAATTTGAATCACAATTGAGTCACAATTAGAGATGGCATTTTACATTACTCTATTTTCCCAGTGACATAAAAGAAAAAAAAAAAACTTCTGAGTGAAATACTTCGAATTCTGATGTAGTGAAAATACTTTAATTTTTTCAGTGCTATTGCTATTTCATTCATTCATTCATTATCAATACACTTATCCTGCACACAGGATGGGGGGGGATTTAATATTTTATCATGAATGAAATAAAAGTAAGTACTTGAAAAGTACTTAATTCCTCTGACAAATACATTTAAATTTAACTTTTTAAGAAAAAAGGACAACAACCATAACAAATAAAAATGTAAAAAAATGTTGACTTGCGATTCCCAAAAGCCCATTGTATTAGCTTGGTTTGAAAAAGTAGCAGAATAGCTGAGAGATTGAAATAACTAGGAAAACCTGGGCAAGTTCTGAAAAGATCAGAATATAAAAGAGGCCACAGAAAATGTGTGGAATTAGTGAAAGAAAGAAAGACAGAAAGAGAAAAAAATGGGAAAGAAGCAAGAAGACTAACAGGGAAGTGTCTGCACTCAAAGCATGGATCAGAGAGTTGCCAGGTTGAATCCCCTGTGAGAAAACCTGAGGGGGAGAGAGAGGATGGAAGACAGGTAGCGAAGACTACATGAATGAAACAGATGGAGAGAAGGTGGGTGGAAAGAGGCAGAAAGAAGACGACAAGAGAGAAGGAGGAAGAGGAGGAGAAGACAGCGAGCTGTTGTATAATTAATTGTAGTGAGATGTCACTGAAGTGCTGGAGCGAACCATCCCTCCATTAGGTACTGGTTCCTGCTGCTCGCTCTCTATTTTTGTTCTGATTTTGTTTCTAAATACAGGAGCATGACTCACTCAGTCCTTACTACCGTCCCTTGAGTCCTCTAACTGTCATGATTGCGGCTGTAGTGCTGAGGTTTTTACTACCTTCCCTTGAATCCTCTATCTGTCATGATTGCGGCTGTAGTGCTGAGGTTTTTACCACCTTCCCTTGAATCCTCTGTCTGTCATGATGGCGCTATAGTGCTGAGGTTTTGGGTGGAATGGAGCAGGCTTCCAGAAAGTTCTGGGCGGAAACTGGAATGCTTTCACTTCACACCTGCAATCTATCTGCTCTAATCACTCCAACTACTGATGGACCAGCAGGATCTCCAGTCTTAGCCAGATTGTCCGCCCGTGTAGGTTATTTTGCGCTCCTGCAAGATCCTTGTTATATGTCTCACCCTGGCTTTGACTCTCCTGGATCTCTTCTGCTTCTGGTTTCACCTTTTATGCTGGCTGACTCAACCGTTACAGCGCAATCTGCCCTAAAATGAACCCAGCGGATGCAGACAAAACAGCCCTGTCCAAGCAAGGGGAGTTCCTTGCAGAGCACGAAAAAGCTGTGCGCTTCCTGGGTGAGCAACAGGGTCTCTGTAAACATCAACTGGATAAAGTGTGATAACTAATTCAAAATATCCATGAAAAGTTACCAGTCTGTCCTGTGACCCCTGGACCCTCATCGGTCCCGACCCCACCAAATCAGGTGTCTAGTCAGGAACCGGTCTTCCGAGAAGCAGTCTTTCCGTCAACTGATCATAACTTTGCTTACTTTGCCAGAGAACTGGTGGGTTTCTGCTTCAGTGTTCTGGCAAGTTTGCATTCACCACAGTCATTCGCCTCTGTTGCCGCTAAGATTTCCTATATCCTAGCTCTTTTAAGTGGCAGAGCGCTTGCTGTGGCATTGGCCTGCTTTCAACCTCGGTCCATTAACTCAACCTTGTACTCCATCTTCTTGGACAAGCTCCGTAGAGTCTTTGATCAGCCACTGAAGGGAGCAGATATGGTCAAGAGGTTGCTTAACCTAAAACGGGGAAATCAGTCCGTTACTGAATTTATCATAGACTTCTGTATCCTTGGGGCCGAGACTCGATGCCCCTCTGACGTGCTTAAAGGTGTGCTGCTCAATGACCAGCGAAAGGACCGGCTAGCCACCGGAAAGGAGGCGGATTCCTTCGAGAGTTTTGGGGCCATGGTCATTCGAATCCATGGCAGGCTGGCTGAGCGCCAGAGGGAGAGGAGCATCTGACAGTAGAGACAGCTCAAGTACTCCACCTCCAAAATACGGCTCCTTGCTGCCGTATTTTGGATCCCTCCCTTGTTGCTGCCTTGCATCGTTTTTGGCATGGTTTGTCTCGTGGTCTGCCTGGGGGCACCCATTGTGGGGTGGGGTGGGGACTGTCATTATTGGTGGCTATAGTGCTGAAGTTTTAGGTGGGATGGAGAAGGCTTCCAGGAAGTTCTAGACGGAGACTGGAGTGCTTCCACTTCACACCTGCAACATATCTGCTCTAATCACTCCAACTAAAGGACCTTCAGGAGATCTAGTCTTCGCCAGATTGTCTGCCTGTTTAACTGCTTTCGCCCTCCTGGAGTCCATGTCTCGCCCTTCCTCGCAAGGTCCCCATTCCAGATTTTTACGTCTTGCCCTGCCTTCGACTCTTCTGCTTCTTGGTTCACCTTTTTTTCTGTCTGACTCAGCCATGACACTATACTTGCTAAACCTCCTAAAAGTCCTCCTCTAAAAAGCATTTTATTGCAGAAGGATAAATTAGCTCAGGTGTAGAACGCTGATATTTTGATGCAAGTTAAAGACAAAATAAACCCAAGTGTCTACAGAGGCATCAGACACCAATTACCCGCCAGTTACAAATGTTTACTCTTTTTATGAGCATGTCTCTACAGTGTCCTTGTGTGTCATAAAAGGCGCATTCAAATAAAATGCTTTACCATTATCATTCTTTTCCTGAATACTCATTAAGAGCATTATGTTTGTGTTTAAGTGTTACTTCAACATAAGTCTCAGTGAGTAATTTGGTTAACTAGTAAATTTAGTTCCAGTATGCATTGCTTCGTTATAACTTTTGGCTTTGAGAGGCACCCATTAGAGGGTGTGAAAGATTTAACATGGCAATGTTCGCCTAAAAAGCCAAACCAGTTGTTTTTGCTTGTCCTTTGGCAAAACAAAGCGATTGAGTGATTATGTTTTGATTCCATAGCTGAATCAAAGCATACGTTTCAGTATAGTTTACAAACTCAGTCGTGAATGCTGTCAAAACCCTAGGGCTTGGAAAGTTTCATTGCATCTGCTAAATGTGCCATTTTGCATTAAGTTGCATATACTTGCGTTTTAAAAAAAAACATTTTTCCATTTTTTTCACAACTTTTGCACATCTGTTTGCAGTAAATATCAAACCTGGTGATGTTTTGAAAAACACACGCACACCTACATTAACTATAATATTTTAAAAATAAGCTTTTATATATGTAGTACTTGCATGAAATACATTTAATTACCATCAAAAACTCCATTACATTCATAATTAGTTCCATATATATACACACATGCGTAACATAATTGAGCTTTTCACATAGATATAGATCCAATAATTGTTTTACAGAGTGTGAATGTGTGTTTCAGTGCACTCATATGTTAATTCGGGCATGTGCTTGTGTATCTGATTGTATGTGTCTTTTCGTGTAACATCTGCTTGCCTCTGCACTATTTTTAGACGCTGAAAAAATGACCAATTGTCAGTCTGACACACTCACACGCACACACTAACCAATTAAATTATAGATATTGCGTTCTGAATGTGCAGATTATAGAGCTTTCTATACAATGCAAGCCACCTTCTTTTCCTTTCGGCTTTTCCCTTTCGGGATCGACACAGTGGATAAACCTTCTCTATCTAACCCTATTCTCTGTATCCTCCCATCTCACACCAACTAACTTCATATCCTCGCAATGCAAGCCATCTAAAAGTTATAATTATACACATCTTACAGTAGCCATTTTGTGATCTCCAAGTCACATTGAAGAATCTGGCTTTTTCGTGACAAGTCCATGCATGGACTTGGATCTGCGAGTTGTAAATAGATATATGTATTAAAGAACAATCGATGTTTGATGTTGAGAAACAAATGCCACACAGTCAATGTAACAATGTGTAGCTTCTCTGCTTTGACGAACTTTACCACAAAATGACAAGTAATAGTCATTAGTGCTAAGTAAGTAATAAAAACTACATCAAGACAACACAACAGTGAAACAAACAGTAATGTAATAGAATAGTAACATAGTTAACCAGCTTTTTCAACTCAAAACTTCCTTCTTCAAGGGGTGAGAACAACATTCAAAATTAACAAAGTTTACCGTCTGTTCACACAATCATACATGCTCACCTCTTGGCATTTGCCTGAGGCATAGCTGTGAGTCTGACTGTTGAAACATAAGAGACGTGACATTTGAGTAATGTGGCAATTAAATCAGCAAGTAATACGCCCTACATTCAAAATCCTATTTTGGCCGTGATGTGTTAATTATGAAAACAAAGCTGGGTACCTGAGCTGGGCTCAATTTCTCCAGATGATGATACATGAACTTGACATCACAAACTGATTAAAAGAATGGTTTCAGGCTAACTACTCACCTCACACAGTGTATTTAAATGACATTGACAGCTCTGCATACATTTTTTTGGAAATTATGTTTTTTAGTTTATTATATTAACACTCTATGTTTAGCGTGTCAAACTCACTGTTTTCATTATTTCCCTACACAAAGAAACAGCAAGCTTTTTTTGACAAATTGGCACATTCATAGAACATCGTTCTGTGAGTATCTGAAGATGAGATTCACCAAAATAAGTAAGCATATGTCATAATTTCAATTTGAAAAAAGGAGACAGTTTTGTAGTACAGAAGCATCATCGAATGGTTTTGTCTATCCTGGTTGCATTTGGCTGTGAGACTGTATTTTGCTTTTACTTGCTCATCATTTGTTCCCTCACTTGGCACAGTAAACATTTCAACTTTGTGTTCAACTTGATGGAATGTGCTGGAAAATCCCAATATTTGGGGGGAATGGTAGTGTTGCAAATCCCATCCACAGTATGGAAACAGTTAACCATTTTGGCCTTAATGCACAATGTTCTTAGCTAATGTAGGTTGCTGCTTAAAACAGAAAAGTTCAGATTATATTATCTACTCAGCACCAGTTACAGTACTTTTGTGGTCAGAGATACTTAGCGCAACAGCACAAAGTTTCAATTATTTTAACAATCTAAGCTATTTTAAGGAAACAGCCAAGCTTGGTAACACTGTTAACTTTGGTCTTTGCAAGGTTGGACACTTTGATTTGGGGAAAATGAGTTGTTTTCTGAAGGGCATATATTTTCTGAAGGGCATATATTTATGGAAACTGTCCTACCCACTTTCCTGTTGCTTTCAGTGTTTCAATGTAAACATTTTCATACATCTAAAATCGATTTTGTACAAATAGAACACCCGAGTTCGCAAACAAGGTTTATTCAAATACTTTTTATGTTCTTTATGTGCTAAATAGGTCACATATCATGGACATTTTAAAAACATCGCCTGATCTGCCTGTTTTTGCCACAGGCAGGAGAGTAAACAAAATAAACTTTTTAACATTGATTTGCATCAAACAAGTCACTGGAGCCTTCTAAGAAATCATTGCAGATGAGTGACTTATGATTTTTTAGACTGTCCTGGATGTCTGAGTCTTTTCAGGTGTGAACATCACATTTTACACTTGCGTGAATACAATACTGGAGGCTACTAGATGCTGCCTAACTGTGTGCTGGCTATTTTCATTTATAAAAAAAACTCACAAAAACTCTATGTTTTCCCAGAATGGTCTTGGACTCAAGCAGTGAAATGCAGACCCAGGACATCCTTATAAATCCAAAGAGAGTTGGCGAGTTTGTTTTTACAATTCTCTATGTATGGTGTATTTCCATTTCAGTCCTGTTGAAGTTGAAAAAACGAAGTTGAAAAGTTGAAATTTTATATCCCACTAAATTTGTAATAGTGGTTTTCTGTTCAATCATACAAATTTATTTTGCTAATTGCCCGATATAATTATTAGTTTTAGAATATGCATGATTATCCAGTTGTTGTTTTTTTTAACCCGACTTAACATCCAACACCAGCACAGAAATTCATCCAGTTTATGTCAGAGAATGTTAAAAATAAAAAAAATTAAAAAAAATAAAATTTGCATTAATTTACTTTCATTAACCTTTTGTGTTGAAAAGAGCATTGTAAAGTAGAAATTGTTACTAAAATGCCTGTCATTATCAATTCCTCAAGGGGAAATCCCCTCTCTACATTTAAACAATCATAGATGAACCATGAGGAGTTAGATGCCATCTAGCTGTGCCAGGGGAGCAGTTAGGGGTCCAGTGTCTTGCTCAACAACATTTTGACACACTAGGAGGAGCCGGAATCAAACCAGGAAAGTTAAGTTCCAAGGATGATCGCTCTACCTCCTGCACCACACCGCCCCTTAAAGTCCAGGATGATGAAAGCTCAAAGCGTAACACTCCACTTTTAAAACACCACTTAATAAGGAATGAGGAATCACAACATTTGCAAGTTTTCTTTTAATGAAAACCAATTGATACTATCAATTAATTTGAAAGCTTCCCATTCAAGCCCATTTACGAGCTTATTTTCTCTCAATTTCTGCAACTTGCCATGACCTCAGACACCGTGAGTTTTTTTTGGTCCTTACCTGATGCCTGTCTTTTTAGTTAAATACAGTCAACAACACACTGCCTGGTAAAGTAGACAGAAAAATCCTGATAATTGTTGTGACAGTAATAGTGATAGCTGAGAAAGTCTGAATGACAGACTGGACCGAGAAATGGCCTCATTCACTCAGTCAATTGCACCTGCTTATGCAGCATGTGTGTGTGTGTAGTTTGTGTGAGTGAGCAACGTGGTAGCGTGTATGCACTTGTTTGCACCCTTGTGTGTGTGTTTGCCATCCTCTCTCACTAACACTCTGTGTTTGTGTATGGCTGTGTATTTGCGTGCATATGTTAGTGTATGTTAAACTGCCACGCGGGTGCTGTGTGCGTCACTAGACAATTGAAAGGATCCTCTCGTGTATTTATTTGAATAAGGTAAGATATGAGAAACGGGGTTTGAGGTGGAGGAGAGCAGGGAGGTAGTAATTTGATAGAAATACAGGACGAAGGAAGGAAGGAAATGACTAACAAAGGAAAGACGTAACAGATTAAAGGAGAGAGTAAATGAAAGTGTCCCTGAGGTATAAATATGGAGGGATGATGGAAATAACTTTGAAATAAACCCACTGACTTTTTACTTTTCTGTTTTTAGGAGGCAGTCACCCTGTGCATATTTAATCTCTCAATCTATTTATATTTAAAAACCCTTTGCTGAATTATGTATAGATGAAGCGAGTGCTACCCTCCATACAATCACTCAATGTTCCTGTCTTTTCAAACATGGATAGACGTCTGTACTGTTTGGTAAGACCCGTTTCTTTTTTTTCAGTTTAGAAACATGGCAGTACAAAGTTCTGACACTCGATGAGACTAAAGGTCGCGAACATTTTTGATATTTACAAAATTCCTTGGGCATCATCTCATTTCAGTTCTCTACTTATTCATATTTTCCTCTTGGTTTTTCAGATTTGTATATGCACCCTTGATTGACCTAGAGTCACTGACATGTAGCTTCCAGTATGACAAAATGTTCTGCTTCTTCTTTCGGCTGCTCATTCGTCACACCGAATCAACCTCCTCTATCTAACCCTATTCTTGGCATCCTCTTCTCTCACACCAACTAACCTCATGTCCTCTTTCAGTACATCCATAAATCACCTCTTAGGTCTTTCTCTAGACATCCTGCCTGGCAGTTCAAACCTCAACATCTTCTTCTTTTTCTTTTTCCTTTCGGCTTTTCCTTTCAGGGGTCACCACAGCGAATAAACCTTCTCCATCTAACCCTATTCTCTGTATCCTCTTCGCTCACGCCAACTAACTTCATATCCATCACTCACTACATCCAAAAATCTTCTCTTTGGTCTTCCTCTACACCTCCTGCCTGGCAGCTCCAATTCCAGCATCCGTCTACCAATATATTCTCCATCACTCCTCTGTACATCTCTGAACCATCTCAGCCTGGCTTCTCTGACCTCCTCTCAAAAACATCTTACATTTGCTGTCCCTCTGATGGACTCATTCCTGATCCTATCCATCCTAGTCACCCTAAAAGAGAAACTCAAAACCTTCATATCTTCGACCTTCAGCTCTGTTTCCTGTCATTTTCCTAGATGCCATTGTCTCCATGACAAAGTGTATTATTCAAAATTGGTACTATCCCTTAACTGCTTGCCATTTCGTACTCAAAATAAACTTTCTTTTATTGTCAAGGACGAAAGAAAATGTGAGTCATGATTGTTTTAGTGTTACCTGCAAACAACTAGTGCTTTTGATGTTGCATAGTGAGCTAAACACAAGCATCATTACGGCATAAGATAATTTTGAGACTAAAAGCATCACCTTATTTGGCCAATATACTATTTACTGAATTGATGTTACACTTAATTAATGTACAGAAATGAACTGTACCTGCTTGCATCGGTTTACAGGTGGCCACAATGTGATAACACTAACATGTCAAAGACATACAAAGACACTGAATACTTGACTGTTATTATAGTTCTGAATGAAAGAGTCTAATCCACTTAGTGATTTTCCAGTCTCAAACCAAAACAGAAAATACAAATTTCACGATAAAGCAAGAACAAGATAGGTAGAATTTGGAAAGATTCTTAGATTTCACACTCATAGGACCTTGAATAGAATAGCGGATTTCACAACAATCGATTCAGTGGTGTCCCAGATAATTTAGTGAGAGAGAAAGAAGCTGCTCTCACAAGTGAACTGCCATGGCTGATAGGTGTCCTGTGTATTCAATTCAAATATGTCTGTTAGCACTTCTTAAATCATCTAAAAATCAATCTCTATCTTTTAAAATTCCAGACCTCTAGGATTCAAACACATTAGCTAAAGTGCCTTCAATCCATCAAACCTACTCAGCAAAAGCTGCCTCTGTGATCTCATCGCTGTACGCTTCTAATAATTTCATGTGTGGCTTGACAACCTCATTTTCCTTTTTTTTTTCCCATTTCCCTACTGTTCCACTTACTGTATAATGTGTAAATGTCTGTGTGCACATGCATGCGTGCAAGAATTCCCTGTGGATGGAAACATATTATTAAGCTCTTAATGTCTGCTTCCTCATCATCTTCCTTCTGTTCAGTTCTTTTTCCTCATCTTTCACTGCCTTTTTTTATCTTTTTGTGTTTCTCTTTGATATCAATTTTTCTTGATCTAATTTTATTCCTTTATTTTCTGTTTTTCCTGCATCTGCTGTTTCTCCCTTACAGTTTCAGGTGTGATTTATCAAAAAAAGAATCGATATATTTTCACACGAATATCGTCACATAACCATCTGTAATGCATTACTGTTTTAAATGGTCTTACGAAAGCACAAACAGTTGATCAAAATGTAATGTTTGCACTCATATGAAGTTTGGACACTAAAAAACAAACATATATATATACATGACATCTTTGCTTTTTTGGCCATTCATTTGGACTCAGCTAAGGTAAAAATACCATGTAAATAATGACAACAATTAAGCTTGTGGTTATTATATTATATTACTTGAACACCAGTGGAAGATTTCACCTGTGAATCACTTGTTAGGGAAAGAGATTTATGACATGTGGCAAATGGCTTGACAATATAGGGATATTAATGTGACATGTATTTCCGTTATAAAGCAAATAATGCAATGAATTACTTATTGCAGGGAGTAATTATGTAAAGCATTGCATTACTTTTTAATGTAAAGATGCTATGAGTGCAACTTCTCCGACCATCGATTGTTCTTCAACTACTTTCTTTCCATTGTCTCTTTTTCATATCTGGTTTTGAAAAGCAATACAACTTAAAAGTAACAAATGAGGCCTTTTTATATTTATATCCGAATGAACATAAAAAAGGGTTTTATTCTTCAAAAATGTAGTTTAGTGTACCACCCATCTTATTTAACCTCCCTTGTTTTATCCCTTACTCTGCTTCTTTTTCATTTACTTCGTCTTGAAGACAAGCAGGCCTGAAGCCTGGGGAAATCACACACAGACACACCAAACCACATACCACAAACCGCATACACAGACACACAGAGACAAACACACCCCCACACCTAAAAACATGGGATCAGCAAGACTGACTGGGTCGAAATGTTATGTAGACCGTGAGAAATTTAAAGCCATAAAAACTTTCACACTTAAAAGCAATTTAAAAAAAATGTGTGTGTGTGTGTGTGTGTGTGCGTGTGTGTGTGTGTGTGTGTGTGTGTGTGTGTGTGTGTGTGTGTGTGTGTGTGTGCGTGTGTGAAGTGCTGTAGTTGTTACATAAAACCCTATGCATTATCTTTAGTTCTGTCCTGAAGCAGTGACATAGTAGAGTACTACTCACAACTGGTCTCCACACAGACCCTGAAGGCATCACACAGCTTCAAAGTAAATAAACATTCGTGATTCTTAATCTGCCTGAATAGCTTACATGTTTCTTTGCTTTTTTCAGTTTTTTCTTCATCAACTGCTTGATCAGTTTTTTGCATCATCCTACCTCTGATCAGTCCAAACACCCAATTATACTTTTATTTGCACAATTTGTCTTCCATTTTTTTTTCTAATGATTGATACCATTCTTCCTTTTCTCTTTCTGTTTTTGCATCCATTTCTTTCTTCATTTATCTATTCCAGGATTCTTGGAGCTAAATTAACTGTCTTTTTTTAATTTTCACTAGTCTCTCATCCTTTTTATATGTATATTTATATTTATTTCTGCATTTTTCAGTTTCTCAAGCTGGACTTTCTGCTGTCTTAATTCAACCATTTTCTAGCAGATTTTATCTCAAGCAAGGAAAAATAGAAGTTGACTGAGGCAGCAAATTAGTATTGATTTTAAAGAGGAAAAAAAAAATGATAGAAATGACTGGGGTGGAAGTGTTCACTATAAACTAGGGCATGATCTTTCTATCTCTCTGTTACCACATTTCAACAAAATATGAATACAAACACTAAATAGCTATAAAACATTGTGGCATCCCAGAGGGAACCTTTGGGATGTGATTGGCCATAGGTGAGATATCTAAGTGAGGCAAGAACTATGGGTTATGGACCACAGAGCTGTTATACTTAACTGTTTAAAGAGAGTTTTATGTGGTCAAGGCTATTCAGTTATGTCTTTATGTCACAATCGTGTCGTCGAATGTTTAGCTACTGCTGAAGCCATGACCAAAGTAGACAACCAGTTTTAAGGAGATACTGTCACAATCAGCTGCTATCATGCATTCTGTATCTTCAAAACAAAGGCTGACTGAGCAATAATCCATCCTTGTAGGAAGGAGTAACAAAATGTCCATTGAACATAACTGTTTATTCAACTGTCTGCATCCAACCTGCACCTTGTGAGTTTGGACACCCAAAGCTGCCCTCAATTTAAAAATGACAATCTGTATTTTTCTCAACTTGAGCACTGTGCGAACACAACTGTTTCCATCTCAATTTGCATTTGCTTTCTTTCAGCTTGCACAGCTTGTTACTACTATTTACATTTATTTGCGCTGTTTACGTTCCTCGGCACTGTTTACATCTGGCTGCAACAATATGCATATTATTTATTGCTAGCTAACTCGCTTCACTGTGGACAGCAAATAAGAATTTTGTTGTACATGGAAACACGTTTCCAGACTGTTCATATGATATATGACATGACTTTTTGAATCTTGATTCTTGAATCCTTGTCATTACTAGAGAAAAAAAAAACAAACCCTTGGCTTGCGAGGAAATGAATAACGTGAATTTTTTTGATAAGTTTCAAAATACCTCAAGAACATTATCGCCAATAAGCATCCACATCCAGATTTGTGTCTTTTGAATAGCCTTTTAGTATTAAAATGTAAATTACTATCACAGCATAGGAGCTGTGCTTTGCTATAAATGGCCATATAAATTTCAATACTTGAACAATTGGTGTTGCTGCTCTTGCTTGATGTCTGTAAACACTGACAGATGCTGATTATCTGCTAAAAGTTTGGGATTTATTTTTTCACATTTCTTCCATCCTACCATCTGAAATCTGTGTTTGTCTTAAGGTTTACTGCAATTGCTAAACAAACAAAAGTCTCCTCAAAAACAGCTTTGTGTAACAATTGTTTTGTTTGTGTACAAAAAAAAATCAATCAAAAAATTTTGCTTATCTTAAAAATGAATTGATTCCTAGGTTCAATATGACTTAATCAGTGCATATTTAGTGATTTCAAAAATGTTATAAAGTTAATCTAATTTTATCTATTATCACAATAAAACTAACTTATACTCTGTTGTACTGGACACAAAAACAATGTGTTCATGGTAGAAAAAACATGCTAAAGTTGCCTCTTACCTCAATCAGATGTGGCGTAGGGTTGAAGCCACACAAATTGCACACTTGACTTTGGCACTGCGTACAAGTGTTGTAGTTGGGTGGATCTGAGCTACCCATGTTAAGCTCTGTTTTACAAAGAGGACAGTTCACTTTGGGCTTGGCAGGCTCAGGAGCAATCACAGGAGCTGCAACATGGTCCTGCTTCTGCTGCATTTTCTGCATATGTGCAGCGGGCTGTTGATTTGGTTGCCCTTGAGGTTGCTGTGGCCCTTTTTGCTGGTGTGCAGGTGACTGTGGCATTCCTTGTTGATGGGGCATGGTCTCCTGCTGCTGCTTCTGGGTTGGGGCATGGGGGCCCCCCATTTGAGGTGGAGCATGGCGACCCCCTGTTTGGCTGGGTGCATGGGGACCCCCCACTTGGCTGGGTGCATGGGGACCCCCCATTTTGCTGGGAATGTTGGGACCTCCCGTTTGAGTTGGAGCGTGGGGACCCCCCATTTGGCTTTGTCCACGAGGACCACCCATTTGAATGGGACCATGAGTAGGCCCCGTCCCGAATGTTTTGGCTCCCATGGCCCCCTGTTGTTGCTGCCTGGTGTCAGGTGCTGCATTACTGAAAACAACCTTCCCTCGTGCAGAGCTGGGCTGTGTTGAAGCAGAAGCTAGGGGGTCGACACTGATTAGGGTACTAGCCTGATTGAGCAGCGATGCTCCAAAGCCAAACAGCTTCGTCAGGCCATCCTGAGCAGGTGCTTGACTCTGAGGCCTGTGAGCTGGGGATGACCCAGCACTTCTGGTCTGTTCGTGATGCCGGGCCATCGACTGGTGCATAGGAGAACTGCGACCCAGATCTGGTTGAGAGGGTGCTTTGGTCAGGCCAGGCAAGGGAACAGCACCGGGGTGGGGAATCCTTGGAGCCCCCTGATGATGGGGACCACCCACAGGACCTCCCACATTCCCTGGAGCTATAGGACCTCGCTGAGTATATGGTTCGTTACTCATCCCCTGATGAGAAGGCCCAGTTTGACTCTGTGGGCCTCCAGGGGATGAGTTTCTCTGCAACCCTGGGGAAGGATGAGGCTGAGTTGGGGGGCCTGACTGGGAAAGAGGCTGGGATTGAGACTGGGGATACTGCTGAAATTGGGGGTATGGCTGGGATTGTGGATATGGCTGGGATTGTGGATATGGCTGAGACTGGGAGTATGGCTGGGATTGAGGGTATGACTGGAGTTGAGTATATGGGTGAGACTGGGGGTATGGCTGGGACTGGTCGTATTGTTGATTCTGGTCATAGGACTGAGGTGGCTGCTGCTGCTGCTGCTGCTGCTGCTGCTGCTGCTGCTGCTGCTGCTGCTGTCGCTGTGGAGGCTGACTTTGTGCCAAAGGTTTGGGCTGTGCTGCTGCTGTCAGCTGTGATGGCTGAGCTGCAGGCTGCTGAGACTGGACGATGGGTTTGGCTTGGTGGGATGGAGAGTGAATCTGTTGTTGGCTCTTCGAGCGAGGTGTGGTCATATCAATGCCGAGAGCTCTCTGCATCTGGCAATTCAGACATAGCCATTCCTGGACCTGGAAGAGGCATATAAGGAGAGGTGTAAAAGATTAAAGTGAAAGTATTTCCCCTTGATCGAACTTTTTGGTTACATTTTACCGATACCCCACACATATGTTGATGTCTTTACTGATAGATTAATGAGAAATTTGTTCGTCAAATTGAGAATACAAATCTGCCAAGAAATTTATGTTTGTACAGAACAAGGATTACTGAGGGTGGAGAGACGAAACAGTCAAAGCAGCAGAAAAACTGACAAGTCGAGAGAACAGTACAAATATAATGCATTATAAGCATTTCTTCTTTGCCGTTTTAAAGATGATTAGTGCTGATTACATCAAATATGGTTGCTAGTATGATAAGAATGCACCACGTTTTTTAATAATTTTAACAACATGGACAATATATTTATTTACCCAGGTTAAACGCGGCGGATGAGATAGAGTGCATTTACATCATATGGATACACATAGAATAAGTTTCATTTTTCTTTCCATGAATGTGAAAGAGCAGAGTGGTAATCAACCAGAAATAGAGGAGAGAAGCAGTAAATCAACCACGAATAGGCTACAGTGATGACTGATTGCCCAGCAAAAAAAATAATAAAATGTGTTAAACAGACTTGCAGTACATCCCTCACAGACTTTCACACAAATTCAAATGGGTCTGGAGGTATGGACACACATACACTCCAAAATTATGTACAGACAGACACAGCGATGTTAAAGAAACTAATATTGGACATTTATTACTATTTGAGGAAAAAAAACATCATCACCCTTCCTCATCTTCTTGTCCTGTCCTTCAACCTCCGCTTCTGCCAAATAACAGCTGATACTCCCCAGTGTCCAGATATTGCTTTGCTCTATAATATCCACTGACTGCTAAAAAAAACAGTTAGTCTCTGAACTGTTTCAACCAACAGTGTCCTGTATGTCCTTCTGTAGTCTTCGGTCCACCTCTCCAAACCCTCAGCAGCCATAAAAACTGCCTTTTTATCTCCTCTGCAAACGGTGCACGGACTGTATATCACTGCATGTTACTCCCTTCCTGTCCTTCCCATAATGCAATGCGCAAGCGTATTGTACTGTAACACCTCTTCTGCTGTCCACTGAATCTACTCTAATGTTTTTTTCATTTTTTTTCTGAGCAGTGCTTCAGGACAAGGTGGCTTAATCTTCGGGGAAGATGTGGCGAGTATAGGAACACACTAAAAATGCCTGCACCCGTCATGCAGAAAAATTAAGCAATTCCTCCCACTGTGCCATCCCAGCCTGCTATGCTACCTGGCATTTTCTTGACGGCATTCGTGATTCCATGTTCTGTTGACTCAGCAGCTACAGACACCTCTCCTGCCTGACATCCTCCTCTTGTTCCAGACATATTAATTTTGCAGCTGTCTTTTCACTCTCCTCTGTGCATCTAAAGTCCTTGTTTTATTGTCTTGCTTTTATCACAAAATCTGTCCCTTTTGCCTAGTACTTAACATGTTTTCATTTGTGTTTCCTTTGTGTTTCATCTGTGCTCCAATTTCTCTGATCAGGTTGAAAATGTAGGTCTTTTTCCATGAATAGCTCTAGCAGAGAGAGACTTGAAAGTATAATTTTCGCCGTACAGGCACCCCCCATATTGTGCTGCCACAATTACATCTGATGAAGGTGGCAGGAGGGAACTTAAAGAGAGGTAGATTGGGAAAATAGGGGCTGATTTTAATGGGTCCCTGGTCCGTCTATTCAATCACTTCAGAACCCACATCATAATAGACTCTTGAAAGAATGAATGCTCAGTTTAGGGATAGAGAGGGTAGAGACAGAGGGAAAAAGCCTTGAGGGAAAAGAGTCAGCAGTTTCTTAATCCAGACAGCTTTTCAGTACCCATCATGTCAGGCTTAATCAAGAGCACAACAGTAAATAATATCCTCCTCTGGTTCTATGTGGTTAAAGCCAGTGAATCCCCAAGCAGTGTTTGGAAGGCATAATATTACAAGAAGAACATGCCCTCTAACTCTTATTTGACCAAACAGATCATTTTGTTTTTGTTTTTCAAGGTTAAATGTATCTTAATTATAGCTTCTGCCATTCCTGTATCCAATAATGTACAATTAATATGTGATTCCCATTCACTGTTTGAAGAAGGGTATACCTTCTAACTTTATTGCATTCATTTTAAAAAGCTTCCAAGGATCACAAAATCATTGATGTCCCCTTCATAAGATATATATCAGAAAACCTATCAACTAATAGTTAAAAATGTTAATGATAACTTCAAAATCAAAATGATTAAAAATACCTTCCACTCATGCAGTGGATAGCATAATTGAAGCCTATTGTTTCTGCACTTAAACAATATTTTATTGTTATAAATGTGTGGTTTAGAATGACAAATTATTATGTTGGAACGGTAATTCCTAGCTTACACCGTCACACAAAATGATTATAATTAGCCCACAGATTAAACAAAAAGGGTTTTCTTTTTCGATTCATTTTCTCACATGAAAAGGTTTAGACAGAGTTATATATTTAAAAGAATAATATAAAGTAGAAGTTTACATTACTGGACAAAATCAACAAACATGCAGGGTATTTTGCTGAGAAAGTAAACAGAAGATAAAGCTCTACCTAATGCTTTCTGAAGTCCAACAAATGTAATATTTTTACAGCAATACTAAAATATATGAATGTGTTTTGTCAATAATTTCTGGTCACTCAACAAGCCCTTCACTCAGCTTTTGCATACACAGCAATATTTATGAGAATGCCTGATGTCACCATATCCCGAGGCATTTCTGTTCCTCAGCGTCTATTGGGCAACTGCTTGTACAAAGAGAGCAGATTGTGATAACAATGTCAAAATTAGTGCTTCACCCTCACAGCATGAAGGACCCTGGTTTTGATTCCAACAGGGGACTTTTCTGTGTGGAGTTTGCATGTTCTCCCTGTGTCTGGGTGGGTTTCCTCTGGATTCTCTGGTTTCCACCCACAGTCCAAAAACATTCAGGAGGTTAATTGGAAAATTGGGAAAATTGACCCGAATGAGAGAGTGAATGCTTGTCTTTCTGTATATGTGGCCCTGCAATTGACTGGCGACCAGTCAAGGGTGTACCCTGCCTCTTGCCCGATGACAGCTGGGATAGACTCCAGCATCCCCCGCAACCATGATTGCAGGATGAGCGTCAGAGGATGGATGGATGGATTTTCAACCTACCCTTTTAACCTGATATATTTGTTTTTTGCTGCTGGGTATTGATTGTCGATTACCCTTAAATGAGTTCAAATTTCTTTGGCATTTATCGCTTCCATAAGCAAATTCGGTAATTTGTTCAAAAATTGTGTGTGCACATTTGTACACACGCATGTGTATGTTGGGCGTATTAACATTTATGATGATGCTGTCCTATTCTATTTTTCCAGTAAGCCACTGCGGTGAGTCAGCATTCACAGCATCAGGACAATGTGGGCAAACAAGTATTTTTAGTATTAACATTAACATATGTCTAGGATGTCAGCAGACAGACCTGATCTGTTCAGTGTAGTGTTGATGGGAACATTCCCATAAGCAAAATGAAAAACAAGGGAAAGGCAGGGGGAGAAGGGTATAATAATCACCTGTACTCAGTGAACTAAAGTCACTCTCCTTTGCTTCATTTATCCCAGTGCATTCATTTGTCCAATTCCCCTGAAATCATGTTTCATATTGCCCTGTGTAACTCAAAATGTATTATACAGCGTATTCAATAATTCTACTTTCATTTCCTGCAACCTTAGACAAACATCAAACATTCAATACTGTTTATGAGCGAGCACAAGTTGACCTTACAAAACTACCAAAGGCTCATTGTACTGTCCAGACCCTTATATGAAACTATTTCCATGCCAGAGACTGATTAACTTATCATAGGAAAGCTATGACAGGTGTCTTATGTCTCTCAAAGCATTTAAGCATACTCGTCCCCTCAAGTTACAGCTCATTTCTCCACCTCCCTTTGTATGTGTTGCTTCAGCCAGTTCAGGAAATTTTCAGGCCTGCTGACATTGTTGCAGCTGAATGGCTGTAAATGTATTTTCTGAAAATGAGCCCTGACAATGACATTGCTGCCCATGCACTCTTCGGCTTCAAGAAATGAGAGACAAAAAAACAACTTCAAGTTAATTAAATTGGATTCCATTTTTCCCTCCTTAAATTATTTTTATTGTTCAATCGGGGAACCTTGAAATGTAAAGAATAGGCATTTTACAATAACATCTGAGAGGCAGACTTTTCTTTATACCTGTAATAGACATAATGTATTCCAGTTTGAAATATTTATATATTTTTTTAGGCATCACTTTTACTGAAGACAAAACATATCTTTTCGACACAAGTTCTGCTAAGCAGCACTGGAGCCTCACATTTTGAGCTTATCCTAAGAAGCTCAGCCTTTCCTAAATCCTGTAGGTCTCATTTGCCTGAACATTCTTTTTCCTGCCTCTGTACATATGTGTCTTGGTACACATCTTGAGAATCATTTGCCTATCTCTAAAATTATCTGAGAACTAACGAAATATAAAGATTTCCCATTTTATATAGCTCTATAATCCTACATTATCTTCACAATCAAGGCAATTGAACTTACATGTAGTAGGAATTACAATTGAAAAAAAAAATCATTGTGTTTTTAAAGCTAAAAATAATATATGTAGTACTGTTAAACATTAAATGCATCAACTAAAAAATGAGTATATTATTGTACTCTATGCAATGCAATATGCAAAAAGTAAAGAACATAACTAACTAAAAATGTACAGGATGACAACTTCATGGAATCAATCAATAAAACTGAAAACCGTATAATTATATAGGTTTTTCACAGCTATCATATTGAGAGTATTCACTGATACAGTGCAATCTGTCGGTTCTCACCTAATAAGACCACATGTTGTTAAACACAAACACACTGCTCTACAATGGGCAGCCAGTGTTATTACGCAATCTGATTACCTGGACCTTTACCATTACATCAAGCATTAAACTACAGTCACATTTGAGATGAACCCACTTCTAACCTTATTGTCATAAGCTTATGGCTGAGCTATAGACTAAACCTCTATACTTCCTTTTTAGGTATGTCAGGAACTCAGGTCTGCTTTTACATAATTAGGATTTGCTTATTCTTGAGATCTACAAACACACACAAGCATGCACTATGCCATTAAAAGTTAGAACCCAGATGGAACAGATTGACTGATGTAATACAATTTTAACCATGCATTTGTGATGATGATGATCATGATGATTGTGAAGATGATGATGATGAGGATGATGATGATGATGTAGATGAAATTCTTGTTACTATTGTGGTATAAAACTATTCAGAATATATCATAAATCAAAAAATTGTTGATATCAAAAAAAGAGAGGACTCTACCGAAAATCTCTACAAAATCAAAAGTATGAATGTCCTAAATGTGACGGCAGATGAGTGACTCTTTCAAGTTTGAACTTTCAAAAGACTTCAAAAACTTTAAACTGTCCCAATATTATGTTAACTCACATTACAAATTGGCAGACCAGTGAATGAAATAATGAAATAGATAAAACTGCAAATCACTTAAAATTATTGTCAAAAGTTATCTTACTTCTCATGCTGCCTCTTTATTATAAAAGAGGTGAGTGAATGTTTTGAGTGGCTAACTGCAATGTTATTCTCAAATCAAATTTGACAGAAATTAGTCTGCAGGAGCAGAAAGGGGGAAGAAAATTTAAGCACATGAATTCTAATCAAATAGTTAGAACTGTAAGAAGTTAGAAGAAATATAGCAATACTAACTTAATTACTGAAGCTATTAGTTTATTTTCTGCCCTCTGCTTATTAAGAAGGCAATAAAGATATAGTATCTTAACTGGTCACTTAACTGGTTCTTAATGTATACATGGATTCATCACAATTCAAAGGAACATTTTCATTACCAGGCAATATGTTGATCATTAACCTCATTCAATAAGTTGATTGGTCCAAGAATGTCAGACAATAGTTAAAGATATTGAATAGTGTTTTCTAAAGGTAAAGATGATTAAAACAACGTTATATATGTTGCTAAACATATGACTATAATTGGTCAATCTTCCATCAAAATAACTTACAGGCTACAATTACTTATTGCAGCTTAACTATGTTTTACTGAAAATCTGTATTTTTATTATCAATAGGGTAAAGTTCTTTATTGTATGCAGGAAAAAAGGGTAAAATCAAAGAAGGTTACCCTTTTGCTATGATTGAAAAATATATATATGACCACTGTAAGCAGATATCGCATAAATAAATTGAAATGTATTTCCGAAGCCATGAATGACAAATTGTGATGAAAACCCATGCTCAGAAATTAATTTCACTCTAGCACTGACTGACAATTTGCTGAACATAAATAAAAGAGCCAGTGTGATGGCTTCACTCTGCATCGGGCCCCAACACAAGATGATGCTCCAAAATTTCATACAGTAAATATAGACTGTGTAAAATTTGTGTTTAAACTACATGCTACAGTGAAAGTCCTAAACTGGTAGCATCCCAGAGATAGTGAAAATTATTAGGATTGCCCCCCAAACCTTTGATTTAATGATCATAAACATTTTGATAATCAAAAAATATATATATATTATATATCATCTATGTTTATCATATATGTGTTAAAACAGTTCTTGAAATATTCATGTAATCTACTCTTATATGAATAATGAAAAAAGAGGAACAGTTCAGTTTGCCCTGTCCAACAGAGAGGTGAGTTGACATTTGATCTCTTTTTCTACACAGGTCTCACTCGACAAACATCAAACACCAAAACACATGCACACTAACCTTAGAAAGTGAGCGACAGTTCTTTGACTGAGAAAAACAAAAAAAATCTTAACAACAGGATGTGTTATTTCCTTTCCCTGTTGCACATAAAATGTAGCACAGAAACAAACCCAGTCAAACCCACCCACACACACACACACACACACACATACTCACACGACAACCACATGTCAACATAAAATATTCACTCCTGTGACCCTATAAATGAGTGGGAGCTGTTGCTGGATTCATCGAGAAAACTGGGTTGATCGGCCACAGCTTTGCATTGTGAAAACCAAACTCCAAAGTTTGGTGATTTTTTTCAGCCTATTCTCTGCAAAGGTTTTTACACATATGACTGTCTTGAACGCAGGTCCATTATGAAAAGTTTACATGAGATAATAGCCTGCTATCCCCCAGTATCAATGTCAATGTGTAAAAGGGGCACAAACAATTTTGTCATTTTGGGTTGTTGTTTCTATAAAGCCCGCCCTTTGTCAAATCAGAAAGAAATATGTTGGGAATTTCTGACCGTTGTTACAGACTTTCACATGCCTTTCAGCTTTATCACATTTGAGATCCACTGTTGCAGAGAGGAGGTTTCCTTTTCTGCTCTTCAGAAAAAGATATCAACAATTGTCATTATGAATCACAATATAGAAAATCCAATAATGCAGCCCTAGGGCGGCAGAGGGCAGTGTCTCCTGGAGCCAGACTCGGGGGGGCACAGGCCAGTGTCTCTCTGAACCTGTCCCAAGCCCGGATAAATGCAGAAGGTTGCATCAGGAAGGGCATCCGACGTAAAACTTTTGTCAAAACCAAATATCGAGCGAAAGAATTTCATACCCGATCGGTCGAGGCCAATGACCGCCATTGGTGCCGATAACCTACAGGGTACCAGTGGAAATTGGGCTACTGTGGGTCGAAGAAGGAGAGGAGGAAGGCGTGTTTGGAAGCAGAGAGAGAAAAGGAAAGGCAAGAATCTGGGACTGAGAGTAGGGACTTTGAATATTGGGACAATGACAGGAAAAGGGAGAGAGTTGGTTGACATAATGCAGAGAAGGAAGGTGGATACTCTGTGCGTCCAGGAGACCAGATGGAAAGGTAGTAAGGCTAGAAGCTTGGGAGCAGGTTTTAAGTTGTACTATCATGGTGCTGACAGGAAAAGAAATGGGATAGGAATTATCTTGAAAGAGAAATTTGTTAGGAATGTTGTGGAAGTGAAAAGAATGTCAGATAGACTTATGAACCTGAAACTAGAAATTGAAGGTGAGATGCTCAATGTTGTTAGTGGCTATGCCCCATAGGTAGGATGTGAGTTAGAGGTGAAGAAGAGGTTCTGGCATGAGTTAGCTGAATTGATGTAGAATATCCCCAGAAATGAGAAAGTGGTAATAGGAGCAGACTTCAATGGACATGTTGGTGCAGGCAACAGAGAGGATGAAGAAGTGATGGGTAGGTTTGGTATCCAGGATAGGAACGAGAGGGACAGATGGTGGTAGACTTTGCAAAAAAGGATGGAAATGGCTGTAGTAAATACTTTTTTTCCGAAAAGACAGGAACGTAGGGTAACTTATAAGAGCGGAGGTAGGAGTACGCAGGTAGACTACATCTTGTATAGACGAGGTAATCTGAAAGAGATCAGTGACTGCAAAGTAGTGGTAGGTGAGAGTGTAGCCAGACAGCAGAGGATGGTGGTTTGTAGGATGACTCTGATGACAAAGAAGATCAAGAGGACAAAGGCAGAGCAGAGGACAAAGTGGTGGAAGCTGAAAGGAGAGGAGTGTTCCATGGTTTTCAGGGAGGAGATGAGAAAGGCTCCCTGTGGTCAGGGAGAGCTACCAGATGACTGGACAACTACAGCTAATGTGATCAGGGAGACAGGTAGGAGAGGACTTGGTGTGTCGTCTGGAAGGAAAGTAGATAAGGAGACCTGGTGGTGGAATGAGGAAGTGCAGGAGTGTATACAGAGAAAGTGGTTGGCAAAGAAAAAGTGGGACACTGAGGGGACTGAAGAGAACAGACAGGAGCACAGGAAGATGCAGTGTAAGGTAAAGATAGAGGTAGCAAAGAAAAAACAAAGGGTATACGATGACTTGTATGCTCGGTTGGACAGAAAGGAGGGAGAGAATGACCTATACAGGTTGGCAAAACAGAGAGATAGAGACGTAAAAGGATGTACAGCAGGTTTGTGTGAGTAAGGATAGAGAGGGAAAATATATTGACAGATCAGATGCTAGAAGAGTGATGGGAAGATGGAAAGAGTACTTTGAAGATTGATGAATGAGGTAAATGAAAGAGAGGGAAGGGTAGAAGAGGTGACTATTGTAGACCACAAAGTAGCAGAGATTAGTGAAAGTGAAGTGAGTACAGAGAAGGTCAGAGGGAGCTGCAACACGCTTTTGTAGACCTAGAAAAAGCATATGACAGGGTGCTGAAAGAAGAACTCTGGTTTTGTATGAGGAAGTCTGGAGTAGCAGAGAAGTATGTTAGACTGGTCCAGGACATGTATGCTGGTTGTAAGACAGTGATGAAGTGTGCTGTAGGTGAAACAGAGAAGTTCAAGCTGGAGGTGTATGTGTGTAAATTAGAGGAAACTAGGTGGAATGGTGAGGCTACAAGGAGTGGATATCAAGAAGTTGGAGGATTTCAGGTACTTAGGGTCAACAGTCCAGAGCAATGGAGAGTGTGGAAAAGAGGTAAATAAACAGGTTCAAGCAGGTTGGAATGGGTGGAGAAAAGTTTCAGGGGTTTTATGTGATAGAAGAATATCATCCCGAATGAAAGGAAAGGTTTTAAAAGCAGTGGTGAGACCAGCGATGCTGTATGGTTTGGAGACAGTGGCACTGAACAAAAGACAGAAGCCAGAGCTGGAGGGAGGAGTGATAGGGACTACATTGGTAGACGGATGCTGGAATTGGAGCTGCCAGGCAGGAGGTCTAGAGGATGACCGAAGAGAAGATTTATGGACGTAGTGAGAGAAGATATGAAGGTAGCTGGCGTGAGAGATGAGGATACAGAGAATAGGATTAGATGGAGAAGGTTGATTCGCTGTGGCGACCCCTGAAGGGAAAAGCCGAAAGGACAGGAAGAAGAAGAAGAAGATAGAAAATCCAATGTTTGTTTTTTTTTACAAAAGGTTTGTAACCATTCAGTTTGTCTTGACTGTGTGCTTCGGTAAATCCCTGTTCTTAAATTCCAGTTTTTCCACAAAATCTGAGGCAAAGATAGAGAGTGTGAGGCAAGAAATCCTAAATCTATGGACTAAGTCTTATGAAAATATCAGCACTAATGAATCCATCTTCTGTGGGTTTATTGAAGTGTGCAGCAGCCTAGCAAGGGTATTGAAGCTATATTTAGAAGTTGCGGTGGGAAAATACCACTGCTTTTATCACCGGAAGTAGTGCATAGATGAACTTGTCATGAGCTGTAACTGGTTCAGAGTGGCTGCATAGGTTACAAGAAATACATAGTGGATGAAGATCACTGCAGGAAGTAATTTGTTATGATGTGGTTTAATCCGGGACACTCACTTTCCCTGTCATGGCAGCATGCTACATGCATATTGATGCATGAACTACACGCACGCACGCACGCGCACACACACACACACACACACACACACACACACACATACACACACACACACACACACACACACACACACACACAAACTCACGCACACACACACACAAAGAAACAAACATATGTTCTTAGATAGATAGAGACAGATAGATGGATAGACAGACATCATTACAATTAATTGTTATCTCAATTTTTGCGCTGTATTTTTCAGTCATCTAGCAACATCTCAGACATTGCTATTTTCCCTGTGATGAAAAGAAGTTAAGGAGAAAGAGATGAGGATGGGCGACAGAAGTAGCCTGTAATATTCAATACTCAATGTTTGTCAAAAAATCTATGCAATTTCCTGATGCATTCAAGGAAGCTACCCTTGTGTTTCGCTGTTTTATACACATGCATGTACAGTATTAGACAATTAGACAGTCGACACTATTACAGAAAAGCTATTTTTGTCACTCAGTTGATGCTCAGAGTGTGTATTACACTGTTTATTTAGGGAGTGATAATCGTTTGAAGGAATCTACAAAAAAAGCAAGACTAGGAGAATGGCATATGAAAACAAAATGAAGCAGACGGAGGAAGAACTTGAATATACAGGTACATTTTGCTGAACTCCCAAGGTTGAGGAATAGCAGGAAACTGAGAAAAGTTTGAAATAAAAGACTTGTAGCTCTGCAGGGCACACAAAAAGAGTTCAGTACATGTGTCCTGTTTATCCTGACTTTGAGTCACTGAGTGGAGGCTCTAATGCAGAGTGACTTCAGTAAGAGCATTGTTTGTCTTGATGTTCACAGTTATGGCAGCCGACTATTGTACTGATCAATATTCCACACAGGGAGGATGTTCCCGGAAGTTTTCCCATGTGAGGAAACACCATTGTTTCTACTAATTATGGAAACATTGCTAGCATTTGTTCTCTCTATATATTTATAGGGACACTCACTAACGAATCCAAAGCACCACAGCACATACACTGTGCTTGTACAAAACGCAATGACGTCCCCAAAAGATGTAATGCAAAATTTTAACACGTCTGTTTGGATTTTAACTAAATTACAAAACAGGAAGAAACGAAGCAAAACAGTTATTCAAATAATTTGGTGGCAGACAATGACAATGTTTTTGTTTTTTTTCAGAGGAAGATAGACGGTCGATTATCATACATAAAGATACAAATAGGTTCAAAATTACTTCACTTTATGGAATGGGTGGTGGTTGAATATTTGCAGCATCAGGTAATATTCTATCATTGATGTCTTGGGAAAATGTATTAGTACAAGGCTACCAAATAAGTTTTGCTATTGAGTCTACTTAAGTTGTATCAAAAGAGCCCTTTATGATGGCATGCTTACATAGCTTCATGACAAAGGTTGTTGCCATCTTTTTACCAGGATGCTAACACTGATAAAGATGCTGACATTTTGAAGATGGACTGAATGATGATGCGGAGTGGTGGATAGTGCTGTAAGAAGATGCAGTATGTACAATAACACACAACAACCCCTGACAGCAATGACAGTCACAATGACAATTGTAAGTGATCAAGGCGCTTGATTAACAGTGTTTCACATCTGGTATTCTAGGGATTATTTGGATGTTGAATTTGGGTATTGATACTGATTTCTTACTGCAGAAATGCTGGATATCAAAAGTTAGCATCCATACTCTAAAAGGTTGTAATGCGCCTTTTGTTCAAAACAGGAATAAATGCTTTAGAAATGTTAAAAACTTTGATAAGAGCCATAAACATGTACTGCATGTACAATTTGCTTCTTTATTTTCCATGAAACCTATGATAAGCCCATAAAAGGAAGACTGGAACAATGAAATTACTTCATAAACCATAAAAAAGGGACATGTTAAGAAACAGAGAGACATGCCAACGCTGTTTGGCTGGTAACAGCACCCTAGTTGAAAGTTAATTATCTGGTTTATCCGGATGATGGACCACACACACACACACACACACACACACACACACACACACACACACACACGCACGCTCACACAGACACACGCACACACACACACACACACACACACACACACACACGTTAGATGACAAGTAAGCAGTAAGCCTGACTTCCCTGCAGTCGGACTTAATGCACTATTAGATAAGATAGGACTTTATTGATCCCCATAGGGGAAATTCGGATGTTGCAGCAGCAACATTAGAGGAGAAAAAAAAAAAAAAACAAACGATAAATACACACATGTGTATGTACATGTAAGTCACCATACATTCCACACACACGTATACATACATTTTTACACACATACCCATACCTACATAAATATATATATATATACACACAATATACACATCCACATATATACATACATTTATATACTATAGGAGGAAAATGATCTGGAAGTTAGATTCACTAGTGCGTGATCTTTTTCATTGCTGACCCCTCCCTCCCGACCATTAGCATTAGCATTCCTGCATGTCAATATGAAAAGAGGACCTTCTCCTCCAGGATCTGCGGAGAAGAAACTCTCCAGGAGGGGTCTACATCCCGGACACGGTATGGTATCACCCCGCCCTGACTGGTATTCACATTCATGGACGCGGGAGAAAACCGTCCCGGGTCTAAGAGGCGAGAGAACCTGCGTGGAGAACCGGTCGTGGACCTCCCGCTGCCGGCAGGCGTTTGTTCTGGACTCGTTGGCTGAGAAAACATTTGCAGAAATAGCCGATTCTCTGCGTATTTGCAGGTCAAATACAAATAACAGGCAGTTTACGGTGGAGCGGCGGCGTCCACACCAAAGTCCACGCCGCTGGTGCTTGACGTTACACACACACACACATACACACACCTGCCGGCCCCGCCCAGCGCCAGCTGACCCACCTGGATGGATCCTTGATGATCCACCAGTTGTTGACGTCTTTGAAGG
>CAAKHD010012681.1:0-18736 GCA_901007705.1 Fistularia tabacaria | reverse complement strand
TAACAAAGCCTTTCCAGTTCCTCATATTCAGTCTAATCACTCACCTGTACACTTTCTCATTGTCCTTTCTTACCCAATTATTACAGGTGGACTTTGTAAATGCTGGGCATTTATTCGGCTGGCTTGAATGAGATTTTTTGCCATATGATACTCAGTGTTTTGATGGGTTTGATGGGTAGAACGGCACCCATCTTCAAGACCGGTGTCAGATGGTACCTATCTCCAGGTCCATTGCAGGGCCTTGGGATGATTTAATGGCGGTTAAAGCATCAATGGGAGTGTGTCTCAGAGATCAGAGGAAAAGTACAGAAAGGGAAGTTTGTATCAAAGTGAAGTGGAGAAGTACAGGGAATCTTAGAAAATAGAATGGTAACAGAATATTGTCTAACAATGACTGCATACACAGCTGGAATATTCAATTTTCCAGTATTTATTGATCGACTATGGTCAATGCTGTGCCCTCAGACACAAGTCTATCAGAGGTAGAGTGCATGATGGATGTTCTGGAGAGAAAGTCAGACTGAGATAGTTCAGACGTGCACAGAGGAGGGATGGTGAAGATCTGGGTGGGAGGATGCTGAGGCCATAGCTGCCAGGCAAGGAGGTCTGGGGAAGAATGAAGAGGAGGTTTATGGGTGGATTGAAAGAGGACACGCTGTTAGTTGGTGTGTCAGAAGAGGATGCAGAGAATGTTGTTAGATGGAGGAAGATGATTCTCTGTGGCCAAGAAGAAGAAGAGGAGGAAGAAGATGGTTAATGTTGAACCCACAGTTGTTGACTGTACACGTTGGTCACTGGGCATCAGTTGTTTTGCCGAGTGGGTTCAGACTCTACTTCCTGTTTCTTACTGTTTGCTTAAAGGAAATTGTGCACAAGACTGTGTAAAGAAGCAGGTAAATACTCACAATTCTTCCAAAATGCTCATGAAAAAAGCCACAACTTGCTGACTGTTTGCAGTTTGACCGATTCAAGGTGCTTCATTGTCAGTCCAGCATGTCTGGCATGATAAAAAAATGTAGAGACTCAAGACTCAGGAATTGGTAACAAAGCCTTTCCAGTTCCTCATATTCAGTCTAATCACTCACCTGTACACTTTCTCATTGTCCTTTCTTACCCAATTATTACAGGTGGACTTTGTAAATGCTGGGCATTTATTCGGCTGGCTTGAATGAGATTTTTTGCCATATGGTACTCAGTGTTTTGATGGGTTTTCTTTGGGCTTGCCCCTGATCCCATAGGCCCTTAGGAGTCCCCTGACTGAATTTGGGCCTTCAACCAGACTGGATATGGGCGGTACTCCATTCCCAAATAGCCCAATGCTACTTGGACATCGAGGTAGCCCAAGCCACTTCCTCACATGAGTGTTCACAAGCCTTTCCAATTTCATGGCGTGAAATACAGTACATACATAGCGATTGGCCTCATGAGTCAAGACAGCAAGTTGAATTGGAAACACCACAGCACAACAACAACAAGCACAACCACAACAAAGGGCGTATGATGACTTGTCTGATAGGTTGGACAGTAAGGAGGGAGAGAATGATTTATACAGGGTGGCAAAAGGGTTTCTGCTGTGTGTATGAATGAATGTACAGCAATTGTTGCCGAACATAGCACACACATCTCCCAAGATATTCAATACGATCTCTGTGCCACGGTTTAAAAGCAATGATACGGAATTCAGTTCCGTTGGCTTGCACGCTGTCGGGGTTGATGATCTGGGTGGCTCCTTGGTCCTTACTTCTGGGCTGAGTTTCACCCCGGTGGCTTGTATCCAGTGGGGTTGACCGTCTGTGACAGACCTGGGCATTTTACGGCCCGAGGGCCACATTAGGCGTCCCTGTCCAGCCCGCGGGCCACCAGTCATAAATCCGTATTTAGGTCTGGATGCAACGTAAGTTTTTTTATTTTGAAAGGGCTTGGCGCATTGTTATTGAGTTCATGAACAGTCACGTTGATGCTGCTGTCTGCACAGTGACGGGTGATGCTCGCAGCCAAATATCCCTGATCCCCCTAAATGTCGACTCACGGTAAAAAAAGAAAAGTTGATTCTGAATACCTTCGTGCGCGGGATCAACACAGACTTCAAAATCACGGAAGAGCTGGCAGGCATGCGATCAATGAAAGGGACAACAACGGGGAACGACCTCTTAACGGAATTAAATGCCTGTCTCAAAAACTTGGGTCTGAAATGGGACAAACTGGTGGGCGTGATAACACATGCCTGTCCAAATCTCACAGGGAAATAAGTTGGTCTTTTAAAGAGAATCCAGGACAAAGTGGCAGAAAAGAACCCTGAGAAGAAATTAACTTTTTTTCATTGCATTACACATTAGGAAGTGTTGTGAAAGTCAGTGTTAAAATTGAATCACGTTGTTGAAGTTGTAACTAAAACAGTCAACTTCATTAGAGCAATGGCTCTGAATCAGTTTGTTTCACTTTTAGAGGAAACTGAGACTGACCACCGACCGTGACATAGGCTACCATACAGCTATCAGGTGGCTCAGTTTGGGAAAAGAGCTGAAAGGCTTCTGGGATCTGAGAGACAAGATTCAGGTGTTCTGTGAGAGAAAGGGAAATGCCATCCCTCAGCTTTCAGAGGCAGACTGCCTGGCAGATCTTGGTTTTACTGTAGATGTCACTGCTCAGATGAATGAACTAAATGTCAAACTGCAAAGCAAGGGAATTTTTGCACATGAAATGGACAGCGCAGTCAAGGCTTTCAGTAGAAAGTTGCAGCTTCTGTCAAGCCAACTGAGGGATAATATTCTCACTCACATGCTAACACTGAAGCAAGCTACACCATCAGCAGATCAGCTCCGCAGGTACTCAGCCATGTTAGACGTCCTGCATGCTGAGTTTTCAAGGCGATTTCAAGACTCTAAGTCAGTTGAGAGTGAAATGCACATGGTTTCTTCTCCCTTCACTTGCAATGTTGATAATGTGTTGTTCTGGTGATGGCCTTGACCTGTTGTGGTTCTGAATAGGCTGGTTCACCGACTTTCCTTCGATGCTGTTGTTTGATTAGGACCCAGTGTCCTGTCGAGAATGGATGGGTTTGTTCTGTAGAAGGTAAAGGTTGAGAGAGAGACACTTTGGGAGAAACATGGTTCAGAACTTCTAGCAGATGACTTTCAAGGCAAAGTTGCACCTGATCTAAATCACCTGTTAGTAATGGACCACCCATTGACCTTGACTTATTTCTCCCAGCACTGATGGTAATAACTCTGCTCACCATAGCTTTGATGAGTCCAGATTGAATGGTTCTATTCATTCTTTCCACTACCCCAGAATTTTGAGGGTGGTATGGGACATATAGGTCCCTTTGGATGCGCATAGCTTTAGACATCTGCTGAATTACCTGTGATACGAACACAGGTGCCCTATCACTATTGATGCTGGCTGGTATTTCAAACCTAGGATGAATTCATTGCACATGATTTTACGGACAGTTTAGCATCTTCCCTTGTGGTAGGAAAAGCTTCTACCCATCGACTGAATTGGATCACGATTACTAGTAAATACTTTACTCTTCATTGTGCTGGCATGTGATGAGGTCTATTTGTAAGAACTGGAATGGCTCAATTGGTTGTGGCAAATAGTCATGAGCTTCTTTTGGTTTGGAGACATTTGTTCTTGCACGTGTCAGAAAATAATGACAGGTAGTTTTACTCCTCCTATCAAAAATTGATTCTGAATAGTCTGTACTACACCCCTGTGTCCGATTTGAGAAATACCATGGAAATGGCGGACAAGAATAGGAAGTATAGAAGATGGAAAACACGGTCGATCCTCATCATCTTTAGCTATATCCCTATGGCCCCATTACTTTGCCAGTGTTGTTCATCCTCTTCAGATGCATGCTTTTGCATTTGAATGAAGTTGATGTTAAGTGGCAAATTTGCTGGATGCATCACCATAGGTAGATGGGGGGAGATACATTTCGGTCTGGTGGATTAGGAAGGTTTGCAGCTGCATACTTGGTGTCTGAGTCAGCACTATAGCTAATGCTACAGGTTTTGTAACCGAGTCAAGAAGCTATAGGACTTGATGTTTGTCATTTTTTGTTTTGCCATCTGGTGAGATAAAACCTTGTTGCTACCATATTTTACCATAATCATGTTCTACACTGAAAGCATAGCGACTGTCACTATAGATTGTTACTTCCTGGTTCTCGTATAGCTCACATGCACGTTTGAGGACGTATATTTCGCATTGTTGGGCTGACGTGAACGGCAGTGAATAAGCTTTGTGAATAATGTCAGGTCATTGCACTATAGCATAGCCACTTAGGTGGTTACCGTCAGAGGGTCAAGAGCAATGATCTTTCCACAAATATTTCTACCAATTCAGGGATAGCTGTCTGTTTCAGATCCCATCTGCTTCAGTATTCATCATGTATAGTGGTCATGCAGTTCTGTTCATCATCAACAGCCATTGGGTTTGATGATATCATTTGGTGTAGTAAGTGAGCCGGATTGGTGGAGGATGTGGCATATTTGATTCTCAAATTCTGAGTAGATGTTAGAATAGCTTCATAGCCGCTTCGTCTCTGAGCAGTCATGTGTTGTGCAGTTAGATAATTCAGTTTGTAATTACCTGGTGTGCGGTGTATTGTGTTAAATCATTTAATTAGACTATTTTCTGCGCATCTTCTGTCATAATTGCAGCCACAGCTACAGCACGTAAGCAGGAAGGCATACCTTGAACCACAACTAGTTAGGTCTTGAGGTAAAATGCAACAGGCCGGACGTTTTAGTCATGTTCTTGAATGAGGACTGCTGCTGTTGTGAGCCCATTTTCAGTGATGTACAGCTGGAATGGCAGTTCATATTCTGGCAGACCCAGTGTTGGAGCTTTGGGGAGGGCTTGCTTCAAACTTGGAAAGCTTTTGTCATGCTGTCAGTCCAGTATATAGTGTGCTCTTTGCAGGCAGGTAGTAGAATGCTGTCATAACATGAACAGTCTGCTATCCATTGGCGGCAATAGTTGACCATACCCAGGAAAGACAGCATTCCTTTACCTGTGTGAGACTTTTAGTATGACCTAATACCAATTACACGCTCAGGTTGCAGAGGTCTGGCCCCAGGTGGCAGGATGAATCCCAGATACTTCACTTCTGGCTGACACCATTGTAGCTTGCTCTGGTTAGCCTTCAGTCCTACGTCTGCTAGGTGGCTTGAGAGAGCAGTTGATGCTTCTTCACAGAAAGGTTTCCAGTCCACAGCGAGCACAAGATCGTCCACATATCGTATAAGTATGGCTCCCTCTGGTGGTTCATCATCATCGCAGACATCCAGACCACTCATTTCAGGGAGTTGTCGTGCAGTGCACCCCCAACACCTTCCCCCCACATACATGCACACAACAGAGGGTCATTTTCCTTCACCAAAATTATTTTATTCACTAATTTCTTATCAATAGAACAAATACAACAAGAACTATGAGTATTTTTCAACTGTTTAAACATGTCCTTTCTATCTGTCAATCTTCAAATCTGCATAGAACTCCTGTCACCTGCCTAAATGTGGGCGTATTTATTTTCTTGTGGCTTTTACAGGGTATAATTGTATTTAGATGCCGCTTGCTTTGCAGACTTCAGCAATTTCCCTGACACCCCTCAGGGAAATAGCCCTCAGTGTCAATGAATTTACTGATTGTACAGGACATCTGACACCTGAATTCAGTTTTGATGTGACACACCAAACTGAAAGCTCTCTCCACATCCCAATTGGAGTTATGCAGAACCAACAGCTCCATTAACTCCTCGAATCTGACCTGCCCGGTGCTTACCGTTTTGACCTTTGACAGCTTCCCCCAGAACTCATCCATTGACAAATTCCTGTAATTTGGAACGGATTAATCACCGAAAAATTTGTCAAGATTTGAAGATTTGCTTTGTCTTATCAGAAGGGAGTGCTTCCTCACTTACGAAGTGCCTCCTTGTCAAGAACCCAACAAAAAGCTCTTCATCTGCACAATGAATTTCAGGGTTGCTCACGTCTGCTCTCTCAACACCTTTGGCAAAATAAATCTGCTTGCTATGTCATGCAGGAGCTCTTCAACGCTGTCATTTCATTTGAAGAGAATGGGTGCCTAGTTTTGAAAAATATAATTAAATTAGTCAAAACATTGTGTGACATTGTGGAGACAGCAAGTGTAGATTTTCATCATTGGGTCTGTCAGCCTCTTCTCAATATCACAGGACTTCTGATTGTCACTTTGCAATTCCAAATAAGAACTGAAGATCACCTCTATTGCCTGCACCAACATGTCCACCAATGGCGGTCATTGTTAACCCGGGCCTCGACCGATCCGATATGAAATTTTTAGGTCTGATTTGCATATTTGGTTTTGGCAAAAGTTTTAAACCGGATGCCCTTCCTGACGCAACCCTCTGCATTTTTCCGGGCTTGGGACCGGCTCAGGGAGACACAGGCCTGTGCCCCCCCCGAGTCCGGCTCCAGAAGACACTGGCCTGTGTCCCCCCGATTCCGGCTCCAGGAGACATCGGCCTGTGTCGCCCTGAGGCTGCATTATATGTATATAGTTTGATAACCAGTATTTATCAGCCATCCTTGACAAGAGAGTGCATGTGACTCTTTAACACAAACACGCACACACATACACACACACACACACACAGACACACACACACACACACACACACACACACACACACACACACACACAAACACACAAACACACACACCCACACACCCACACACACACACACACTGTATTCATAGATATGATTGGACATTGCCTAACTTCCAGTGAAGTAAGATTAAAAAAAACATAGCAAAAAATAATCTGAAAAAAGCCGAAAATTTGTCATCATGAGATATTTCCTGGACAATCATTTAAAAGAACTCAAAAAACAGTTTTATTTGCAAGACAAAAGGGCAGGCAAAAAATGACAACTACAAGAAAATTTGCCCATGGAGCAAGAAAAAGCAAGCAAACAGAAAACGTCACCCTGACATCACTGCCTGGATCTTGGACGACCTCCCAGGACGGCATGGCATGTCAGCGTGGACGCCTGTGTTTCTGAGGCCATGGCGTGCAGCAAAGGAGAGTCCCAAGCTACTCTCCTGTCTCCATTCCTCTTCACCCTCTTCACCTCCATCTTCCGGCACAACTCCAGTTCCTGCCACCTCCAGATGTTCTCTGCTGACTCTTCCATCATTGAATGCATCAACAATGAGGAGGAGTACAGAGGTCTGATTGCGAGCTTTATTGAGTCGAGCAACCACAACCACCTCCTATTCAACGTCTCCAAAACCAAAGAGATGGTTGTGGACTTCAGGAAGCATTGGTGGAGACATATACCAATCTTCATTTAGGGTGAGGAGGTGGAGATAGTGGACTTCTACAAGTACCTTGGGGTCTGCATCTGGTGCAACTGTGCTACCACTACCTCACTACCTCAGTCATTCATACTTGTCATGTCCTCATCCTGTTTATCTATTTTTATCCTTGTTGTTTGTTTTGTTATCTATTCTTATTCTTATCCTTGTTGTTGACTTGGTCATTTTAAATGTCTCTGCTATTTGGGGGCAGCATGGCGCAGGGGATGAGAGTTGTCATCCTTAGAACTGAACAGTCCTGGTTTGATTCCTGCAGTGGTCAAATGTTGCTCATGTTGTGCTCTATGCATAACTGTATGTGACGATAAAGGCAGGTCTATTTATAATTAATGTCCATATTTATTGACATTGTTTTGGGTGGGCTCCCCTATGGGGATCAATAAAGTAATATCCTATCCTTTCCTAAAAAGGGATTAAACAGTTTCTTCCTGCTAATTCCATGGTAGAATTAATTTATTATTTACATAGTGTACATTATTTTTTGGTGAATTTCTGGTAATTTTCTGAAATCAACACATTTTTTGTGTTTATTGATGTATTTTTCATTTGAATGTGCTGCTTGTTCTCATGGGAATCATTAATAGGTCTGTTTCTGTGGAAAAAAAAAAAAATTGTCGGGATGAGGGAGGTCCAAGCAAGAAATCTTTTGGCAATCTTTCTAGTTGAAAGAAAATTGTATTGATACCTTTCACTAGACCAACTCATTAGCTTTGTAATGATCGTATTTCCTGGTATCAGCAGCATCCAAACAATTCAGCCAACAATTATATTGTAGTCACTCAAATATTTGCCTTGACCTGAAACAATGAGAATTCGTGAGACACTTTAACTCCTTAGCAAATAGAGACAGAAATATTTCCTAGTCTATAGACTGAGGAATAAACTGATCTCAACCATCAATGTGTGGTACACGTCACATGATGTGATTGTGTTAGAGGTCATCGTCTCAAAAACATCACACAAGGCGATTGCCTGATTGACGGGTTTGTCCTCTGGATTATCCTGAGGTTAAAAAAAACACAACAAAATAAACCCCACCTTGATTTTTCTATTGATCAGTTTTCACCAATTGTTTTAGCTTCCATCAGCCTTAATCACCGATCATTGTGTCACTACATGTTCCAGCACTTTTTATTGCTGATCACTTGTTGCGATGTAGCATCTGTCCACAGGTAGGTGGCAGCACTGAGCACAGAAAAAGATCCTCTGTTTTCATTTCAGTTCTTTTTAGTGAATGACCGATTTAAAAAATATTTTCATTAAAATGTTTACTTTACTTATGATTTTATAAAGTAAATTGAATGCTTTTTATTTTGAATACATATAGAGAGAGTGACAACCAGCATTTATCAGGCATCCTGGATTTTAAAGTTCATGTGACTATAGAACACACAAAGTATCACAAGGATGGTATTTCCTGGTATCAGCAGCACCCAATCAATCCAGCCAACAATAATATTGTGTTCACTCGAATATTTGCCATGGTCTGAAATAACATGAAGTCATAAGACATATTAAGTTCTTAGCAAATATAGAACAAAAGATTTCCCAGTCTATAGATTGAGGAATAACTGACCTGAACCATCAATGTGTGGTACACATCACATGATGGGATTGTGTTGGAGGTCAGCGTCTCATGCACGTCGCCTGAGGTGATTGCTTCGTTGGCGGGATTATCCTTTGGATTATCCTGAGTGTAAGAAAAAAAGAAGTTCCTATTTTGTCTTCACCAGTTTTTTTATAGCTTCCATCAGCCTTAATCACCGATCATTCTTTCTATCAACATTCCAGCCCTTTTAATTGCAGATCACTTTTAGCATTTGTCCACCTGTAGGTGGCAGCACTGAGCACAGAACCACATCCTCTGGTTGATGTGTTTTTTTCAGTTCATCAAGTTGGATAATTTGCAAATGTCATTTGCAAGCACGCATGCATACATACATACAACACGTCGGAATCTTCTGTTTTCTTTGGGGAATCTGGAAACAAAAGGTCATTCATCACTGGAAGCACGCATATGTGTTTGGCATATGATTTATAAATGGCCGAATCTTTTTTTGAACTTACCTTTTATCCGGTTCCTCCTGTGTTTAATGGGAACAGCAAAGAGAAGGATGAGAAGCAGCGCCAACCCGATGGGGATGATGATGATTAGAAGATCATTAAAAGGAGGATCTGTGGCCAAAGAATGAAACGGATTGCAAAATTAATCTTAGATATAAGGTTCTTCTCTGTAGAATTTTTTAATATGACATTTCTGGAGAATTTAGAATGTTTCCTACCTACTTTTCTCTCTCTGGATCACCATCTTGCGAAGCAGTGACTGGAAAACAAAGATGACAACTGTTGAAAGCTTCTATTTGCTTGTCTTTAGAATATTTAGAGCCAGAAAAAAATACAAGGAAACATATGTAATAAAGTAATATCTTCTTTAGATTCAACACACGAAGATGCAAACTAATCAGAGATGAAGATACCCGTCAGACTATTTGCTTTTCCAGGAGCAGATAAGAGTTGAATGGAAAAGTCTTACTTGGAAATGTTATAGACAGATACAAATAAGTAAATGAATAAATGAATGAATAACAAATCAAACTGACAGGGATTTTACTTTTGCAATCACAGCTGAGAGAAAGGCAGCCAGTACCGAGCTGTTATTGTGGATTGATTTTACTGTGAAGATTTAAAAAAACCCACCTGTCACAATAGACAGATACATAGAAACATAACAGAATGTTTCTTCTCGACAGATGTAGTAAACAATGTTCTCGACGGAGACGTTTTGGATGATCAGAGAGCAACTCGCAGTGAGTAAGATGAATTAGAAACACTGATTTAGGTAATTTTTTGACAAGGGGTAAAAAGTAAAATTATCTTTGTGGGACTTGCAAAGTCTGAGACAGGCAACGCGTAAAATGTCAAGAAAAAGTGTTCTCCTTATGACGGATTAAAACAACTGACTTATAAAAAGTAGCAAAGAAGGTGAACTAATGCTGAAAGTCAGCGCGTAGATAAAAAACAATTTACCTTGTAAGTGAAAGAGAAAATCAAAATCAATTCCAATGGAAACATTCTTCCCAGTTTGTTCTTTCCTTTTCTACGAATGATCTTCCGCTCTCAAGTCCATTTCATCTTGCTGCTCAAGATGGGCAAGCGGACTTGTGAAATTCAGTGATCTTAAGGTGAAAGTTCCCCAAGCACCTGAATCACTCAAACATCTGTGGCCATGAAGAAGAAGAAGAGGAAGAAGATGGTTGTTGACTGTACAAGTTGGTCACTGGGCAGCAGTTGTTTTGCTGAGTGTATCCAGACTCTACTTCCTGTTTCTTACTGTTTGCTAAAGGACATTGTGCACAAGACTGTGTAAAGAAGCAGGTAAATACTCACAAATCTTCCAAAATACTCATGAAAAAAGCCAAAACACTCAAGTCTTTCCCATAGATCATTATGTCGTCCATATAGACTGCAATCCCTCCAAAGTCCCAAACATTTCCCTTTGGAATATTCCCTGTGCTGTTGATACTGAAACAAAGACATTTGAAGCAGTATCTTCGCTACACCGCTGTGAAAATGGTTTACCTTTGGTATTTCTCTTCCGGAGAATTCTACAAAACATCCGATTAAATCATTTTAGGTCCATACAGATGCTCGCCTTTCCACTTTTTGGGGGGACGGGCTCCATTCATTTCATTCTTTTATCGCCTCAGTTTAGTCATTAGCCGCCATCCGATCCAAGTTATTCATATTTGCCTTTGCATTTAGTCTGTGTGACAAACTCTCCATAACAGTTCAGCTCTCCTCCAGAACCTCTCATTTTGATTATAAAGCTTCCTTTGACTGAAGTGTTTTTTTCACAGTCTCAACCCAATAAACTGTAATGAGTCAATTTTGAACTTTCCAGGCTTCTTCCCGTATCCCTTGCATTACTGTCCGATCGCAGTCATCACGTGACGTGATGATAACTGAGCCCAGATGGCGATGTCTATCAGGTTCCTCATACTCCTCACAGGTTTGCGACATAGCTCAGGATGTTTTTCTGCCTCCTTGCCAAGCGCATAAGCTAGTGTGCTCACTTGAACCACGACATCCTCTTTGTCCAGTTTTGAGGCTTTCCGATCTGACCCTATGTGGATTCTCAAAGCTAGAACATTCTGGACCGCTTCTAACACCATGTCATAAACTTATTTCTTTATTCAACGCAGAACAATGTTAGAACTGTCTTAAAACACATGCAGTAAATGAATCCATCGCACGGGTGGAACCATCATGACAGTATCCTGAGACGTCCCAAACTGCAGGTTCCAGTTGACCTCAGCAGTCCTTCCTTTGGGGTCATGAATATGGTACAAGCGTTGGTGAATGATGTGCATTTTTACATCTGATATATTGATTATAAATCTATCTCCCCTGACTCTCAACAAAGGCGGACGCTTCTGTTTTCTCTCTCCCTCCCTGCCCTTATCCCCCTGCTTGTTACTCTTTGCTGTCCTTGTCTGAACTGTTGGAGCCTCTCCTTCGCATTTCGTCCAAAATCCAAAAATGGAATTGATCAACTTGCCTCTCAACTTCATCGACTACATTTTCTCGACAAAAAGACAGGGTAAAGGTGAGCCCTTATGCCCCGACAGAACATTTATAGCCAATGCACAATGGTCTCCTGGGGGATGTGGTGGGCCGTGTGCCTGTTGATCCTTTCCGTGGAGGACGCTGAAGACATCTACATAATTGGATTAATGATGACAGGTATGCCGCTGTTTGTGGCTGGCGGTTTCTTAATGTGTCGCAGAATGCTGAAGAAGCTGGCAGGACTTGAGAAAATGCCAGTCATGGTTGAAGGAATGGGCAAGGCCGGCAACACTCAAACTCAAATGATAGCGAGAAGAAGTCGGCTCAAAGGAGATTAGCCACATGATTTGGACAATCGGATCCACTGGGAGAACCAAAAAGACTTAAGGCACACGGAAAATTACAGTGTCGGCCTGAACCCAAACAATTGTTATCTTCATTGGCTCCCCGACGCCGGCCTTGGAAGGCTGCTATTTCTGCACTCTCCTGGATATTATGCAAACAAGATGCTCCCCCCCATCCTCCTCTCTCCACTTTTGAACTCCGTCTCTGTATCAGAACTCTCCGAGGTCATCATGTTGCTTATGTGCTGAGGTGTTCTTTTACTAATCCCAAACTGTGCGCTCCTATAGGAGCCTAGTTTGGGAGCAGCTTTTTTTCCCTCTCCTGTCTCCTTGCTCTCCGTTCTATCCTCCTTAAGATGGCGCTGGAAGACAGTGGCCTGTTGCAGCAGCTCAACTGCTACTGTAAAATATGAATTCCCCCATGGGAATCAATTAAGTATTCATTAATTCATTCATTTCCCTTCCAAAACCCCTGGTCTGATTCATTTTATATTCCTCTACATACTTTACTCTACTGTTCAGCTCCTCCACCTGCTGGGTGTCTTTAAGCTTGGCAGTGTACCGCCTTCCAAGGCTTTTGACGGGCTTCTCTTGCACTTTTAGTATTGCCTGACCATTGATGTTGAAATTATCATCCAGGAGCCAGCCCTTCATGACGGAAAGGCTGAAGGATTTATTAGATTTTACCTCCATTCTGGCCCATGCAATGTTTTCCTAAGCGTTGTTCAGGAGGGGTTTGCTGCATGCTTGTCATGTCATCCATAAACATCTAGTGCCAGACCACACTGGCACACTCCGAGCACCTCGTACCTCTGCTTTCTGCACTGTTCTATCGATCAGATTGTTGCTCTTCAAAAACAAAGATAACCTTTGGGCCACAATGTTCAAGAAAATCTTCCCCTCAATGCTTAGCTGGTTGATTTGACAAAACTGACCTATGGGAGAGGAGTTTTCTTACTTCGGGATTAAAATCTCCCTTGCTCTCTTACATATGTTAGGTTACTAATTTAGTCGTTTTTAAAATTACAAGTTTGTAATCTGCTTTTAGACATATTTTAAATCTATCAGTAATGCTATTTTTTTAAGATAGAATTTTGAATTTGGTAAAACAAAGAACTGTCAATGGTATTGTCTTACTAATTTAAAGTTATTTCAAGCTTTGTCATTACACAGTCGCATGCAGGAGAGAACCAGCTTACAGAGTTATTACAGTCCTTGGTAAATGAAGTTGTACATCGACATTCATTAACACATTCCGTGGTAGAACCAATACCATGGCGACTCATGTATCACAATGCGTTTTATATTGCTATATCAACAAAATGTTGTAACTGAGGTGTAGGAGTCACAATGAAATTTGAGGAGGAATATGAAAATAAGCCACATAAACATCCACTGTTTGTCACAGATGAAACAAAATTAAGATGCTAGGAAAGAATGAATTAATAATCTACATGGTTGTTGTTTTTTTTATTGTTTTTTTATGAAACTATCAATAAACAGAATTTAGAAACTAAACTTTGACTTTCTTCAAGACACCCAGAGATAGGAAAAAAGGGGCATTCATCATTAAAATTATAGAAATAATGATCTGTTTAATTGTTGACTTTTAATTCATTTTTTGACCATTTTAAATGTCAGAATTTATTGTTTGGTTCGGATTTAATGTTAGTAATAATAATCTTATTAGTACTTGTTAGTAATAAATAAATCTGTAAAATTAATCTAATGTCAGAAGTAGCTGTGATTGGAGCTTTCTTTTTCCTGTGAGCATGGTGAAAAGAAGGAAACAGCAGATGACATCAGAGTCAGCTACTTCCCAATAAAAGTCCTTAAAGGGGAATGTAAAAACCTCTCACAGGAAATATTTCCTTCATGTTCAGAGGCAAAGAGAGAAAAGACAACAGAAAGAGAGCGATGAAGGGTGGATTTCACTGGACGCAAGCTTTGGTCATTGCCATATTGACATTCCAGTTTGTCGGTAAGAAGCAAGCGGTCAGAGGAAGTATGCAACTTGTCACTTCCTCTGACAGATAGTTTTACCATCAGGACAGACATTTGAGTCCAACAGCAGCTTTGAATAGTCTTTTCTTTTCAATTTTACTCTTTATGTTTCAATCATTAAATTAAAAAAAATAAATGTAGACTTTGACTTGATTTGCTAAATTTTGAAATTAGTCAAGTCCTACTTATCACTGATTCTTGGTATTATTGATGTGTTTACTGCTAGTATGAAGTCTGAGATACTTTAAAAGTGCTTGATATTAGTACTTGTTGGAAAAAAATGTGCAATAATGTTTCGTCCGAAAATGTTCATATCTGCTACCTCTGAAAGTGGTCCCAATACGTTTTCAAAAAGAGCATAGTTTAAGTACTTAGTCTGAACTTGTCAGGAATTAGCTCTTAATCTAAACCCACTTGCTACAGATGAAATCCAAAAGTGCTTATGACTAGTGTTAAATCTGAAAAAAATTGGTACCTTTATCTAATCTCAGACGGCTTACGAAAACTACTTGACCGGAAGTACTTGGTTCTGCTTTTTGACATTTCAAGGGTTAGCATGAAATTTCTTCATTCTAATACCTATAAGTGCCAATACTCACATGGATGGAAAAACAAACAATAAACAAATAGGACGCACCCTTGTTGGATCGTAAATGCTAGCATCAAGACAAATGAGAAGGAGATCCTGTAAATGATGGGCAGCACATTTCTGACCCAAGAGGATGCTCCACCATCCACAGATGGACCTCTTGTGTTTTCTAACATTCTTTAATATTCACAGACCAAGACAGCCAACACTTGTTGGTCAGGGATGGGTCTGGAGTCACGCTGCCATGTGGGAAACTGGGAGAGAGTTGTAACACAACAACGTGGAGTTTCAGGCATTTTGCCACACCAGGGACAATTGAACTGGTTAAGCAGGGGCAGATTGGTCTGACCAGCTTTTCAAGAGCCAAGTCTGATCGACTGAGCATCACCCAAACCTGCTCTCTCGCCATAAAGGAGGTGACGTGTGACGATGTTGGCTCTTACTTCTGCAAGCAGAAAGGCGAATATTTCTGGGTGGATCTGTCAATTGTTAACAGTGAGTGTTCTAAGAAATATCAACAAAGTTCACACTGTTCAAATGATCAGGGCCAAGTGACGTGAAGGCTTTGCTGAACCTGAAGGAATTACTGTTGCTGATGTTGTTGCAACTCCTGAGCATCAGGCAGAAACTCAGACCTGGTAAAATGAATTGTTCATCATGGTTCTCGTAAATTTGGTCTATAAAAATGTCTCAATGGCTCCTCTTTGAATAAACGTAGAGATAAAAAATGAAATCCAAACATAAATATATACAGCCAGTCCTCGGTTCATGACGTCCTCGACCTACGTCACCATCTCCCATAATTTATTAAAAATTTTTATTACATCATTCCGATGTTTCTGTTTGAGACATTAAAACAAATTCCATGTGGGAACTAGGGAACTAGTGGACGAATACATCGTCATGCAGCAAGATACAAGCGTTACATTCACCAGCACTTTCTGCAGGTCTTGTGATTCTACCACGGCAAAACCGGATTACATTGCACTACAGGAACGGAATTCCGACATTGATCCAGGACTTATGTGTGTGTATATATATATATATATATATATATATATATATATTTTATTCTATTTTTTTTTTTTATGGTGTATATAAAATAGAAAAGTTATTAAAAAAGTAAAGACATTTCCTAATCGATAACATTCCAAAAAATAGAGTGATGATAATTATTAATAATTATCTCTGGTAATTTCAAAAATTAGTAAAAAATAACTCAATAATTGCAGTGTGTAGAATTTATATTCATTTATAATATATATTTTTTGACATTGATCATATTTATTTGCCAAATAATATATCTAATTTAAAAAAAATACTTGTTATTACAATGAGCCACAGCACACAGACCACATTAAAATTTATTATCGTCATAATCAAATGATATCAATCTATATATTTTTTTCATAATACATTTCTTTAATGCTGTCTTCAGGATGTCTAACATTTCAACTGGTTGAGAAATATAAAAACTTTGTCTGCAAAGAAACGCATTGCAAGGAATTGGATGCTGTGACAATATTTAAAAACTGTCATCTTCAGCCTTCAAAGTCATTGATTTAACTTCAGGAGGCGATTTAACGTCCACATTATATCAATTTTTGCTAAAATTATATTAATTCCTGTCCCTGAAACATACATCAGTTTAATGCATGACTTCAGAAGTAATTGCTGGAATAAAAATCAATAAAAAGGGCAACTTTCCCATCCATCCTCACCAGTAACTGAGCACAGGACGGAGGACAAAATAACGTTGCACTGCTCTGTACTGACACGCAACATAACCAACCTGTGGACAGCAATATGGCAGTTTTGCAGTGAGGATTTAGATGAGGACTACCCAGAGCTGCAGATATCAAAGGACCGCCAACTCACCAAGCTCACCGTCCCTGCCTCTCACTTCAGGCGCCTTTCAAAGGACTGTCAGCTGCCGAGGTGCAGCATCACCAACCTCATCAGCAGAGAGAAGCAGCTATTCACCTTCAACCCTCAGACTCAAGGTGAAAATCTGATCAGTCGCTTGAACTCAATTCTTTGTGATGTTTATTGCAACATTCTAATTATAATGGAATCTGACCTTTTTAAACCAATGCTGCCATTTTATGACTAGATAGGAAATATTGAACCATAAAATACTAATATGTTGATGTCTGACTGTCATTGACACATATTATGTTATATAGAGTAGATGTTTTTCTCCACATTTTATTGTGCAAAGGCTAATCTTTCAAAACGTTCACTTAAACTGCTTTGCTCTCTCAGTCGCCTGGTGGTGGTGGCTGTGTGCTGCTGCCACCGTCAGTTTAGCAGTTCTTTTAATCATCACTATCGTTGCTAAATGGAAACTGTCTAAAGGTGAGGGTCACTGCCACTTCACAAGAGAACATTATGAATCTGTATGGTCAATGCGGAACCTGACATTCCTTTGTTTAAATGTTATTTTCAGGGGAAACACAGCAGGAGAGTAGCAGCGCTGTGAGTAACAATACTCATATATACCAGCGTGTATTATATCTTGAAATACATGTTTTTCTTGCAGTACAATGTCAAGTATCCCAAGTTACATGGTGTCCTCATGCAACTTTAATTTTGATAATCCAGGAGATAAGTTTGAAGCCTGCCGAGATGCCCTCTGGTGAAGAAGCCAGTTATGACAAAGTAAGATTTCCCATTGCACCACAAAAAAAACTCAACAAAAGATTTGATAAAGAGGTTTTCCTCAAATTAGCAACAGAGTTTTTTACATCCCTTTGAGATGAATCTTGAAATATCGAAAATCTTTGTCAGATTAATTATGACATAAAAACTCCTGCTGGAGTCCAAACAGGCTCAATCAGCAGCATCTGCATTTCATGTTAACGACATAAATTGTCCCTGGTCAATATTTTGGTGGTTTCCCCAACATAAGATAAGAGAAGATAAGATAATACTTTATTGATCCCCATAGGGGAAATTCGGGTGTTGCAGCAGCAACATTAGAGGGAAAAGAAAAAAAACAGGATATATATGTATATATATATATGTGTGTGTGTGTGTGTATATATATATATATACACACACACATATACACAATATACACAATATACGCATACAATATACACATACACAATATACACATACACATATATGCATACACATTTAAATATAGATAGCAAAAAAAAAGAAAAAAAAAATTGGGTGTAGGAGTGATGGGGTGGCATTAGCACAGATGCTCCCCAGGCAGTCAGAGTTGTGTCCCGTCCAGACTGCTGTTACACAGTCTGATGGCCATGGGCACAAAGGACCGCCTGAAGCGTTCAGCTCTGCACCGGGGTGGGATAAGCCGCTGGCTGAACGAGCTGCTCATCAGCCACAGCTCGTCGTGCAGGGGGTGGGAAGGATTTTCCAGGATAGCTCCCAGTTTGTCCTTCACCCTCCGCACAGCCACGGACTCACGATGGTCGAGGTTGAGTCCCACCACGGAGCGAGCTTTCCTCACAAGCTTGTTGAGCCTGTTGACCTCACCAGTCCTGGAACCGCCCCACCAGCACACTATAGCAAAGAAGAGTGCGCTGGCTACCATAGACTGGTAGAAGGTCTTAAGGAGCACGCTGTAGACACCAAACGACCTCAGTCTCCTCAGGAAGAACATCCTGCTCTGAGCCTTCCTGTATAGGGCATCTGTGTTGTGTGTCCAGTCCAGTTTATTGTTAATATGGACCCCAAGGTACTTGTAGGAGTCCACAATCTCCACCTCTTCATCCAGAATGGTGATTGGTTGAGGTTTCCTCCTATTCCTCCTAAAGTCCACTACCACCTCCTTAGTCTTGGAGATGTTGAGTAGGAGGGGATTTTGGTTGCTCCACTCAACAAAACTCGCA
>CAAKHD010012680.1:0-18933 GCA_901007705.1 Fistularia tabacaria | reverse complement strand
AGGTCCAGGTGATGAAGGATACAGAGGGAAATGTATTGACAGATGCTAGAAGAGTGATGGAAAGATGGAAAGAGTACTTTGAAGAGTTGATGAATGAGGAAAATGAAAGCGAGGGAAGCGAAGAAGAGGGGACTATTGTAGACCACAGAGTATCATAGTTTGGTAAAAGTGAAGTGAGGAGGGCATTGAAGACGATGAAGAATGGAAAGGCAGTTGGCCCTGATGATAAACCTGTGGAGGTATGGAAATTTCTAGGAGAGGAAGCAGTAGACTTTCTGACTAGATGATTCAACAGGATCTTAGAGAGAGAAAAGATGCCTGAAGAGTGGAGAAGAAGTGTGATGGTGCCCATTTTTAAGAATAAGGAGGATGTGAGGAATTGCAGTAACTATAGAGGGATAAAGTTGATGAGCCATACAATGAAGTTATGGGACAGAGTAGTGGAAACTAGACTGAGAGCAGAAGTCAGTGTTTGTGAGCAGCAGTATGGCTTCATGCCTAGAAAGAGTACTACAGATGCAGTATTTGCTTTTAGAATGCTAATAGAGAAGTACAGAGAAGGTCAGAGGGAGCTGCATTTTGCTTTTGTAGACCTAGAAAAAGCATATGACAGGGTGCCGAGAGAAGAACTCTGGTATTGTATGAGGAAGTCTGGAGTAGCAGAGAAGTGTGTTAGACTGGTCCAGGACATGTATGCTGGCTGTGAGACAGTGGTGAAGTGTGCTGTAGGTGAAACAGAGAAGTTCAAGGTGGGGGTGGGACTTCATGAGTGATCAGATCTGAGCCCCTTCCTGTTTGCAGTGGTGATGGACAGGCTGACAGATGAGGTTAGACAGGAATCTCCATGGAACATGATGTTTTCAAATGATATCATGATCTGTAGTGAGAGCAGGGAGCAGGTTGAGGAAAATCTAGAGAGGTGGAGGTTTGCTCTGGAAAGGAGAGGAATGAAGGTTAGTAGCAGCAAGACAGAATATATGAGTGTGAATGAGAGGAACCCGGGTGGAACTCTGAGGCTACAGGGAGTGGAGATGACTTGAAAGTGTGGAGAGTGGAGAGTGTGGAAAAGAGGTTAAGAAACGGGTCCAAGCAGGTTGGAATGGGTGGAGAAAACTTTTGTGATAGAGGAATTTCATCTGGAATGAAAGGAAAGGTTTTCCAAAACAGTGGTGAGACCAGAGATGCTGTATGGTTTGTAGACAGTGGCACTGAACAAAAGACAGGAGGCAGAGCTGGAGGTAGCAGAGATGAAGATGTTGAGGTTCTCTTTAGGAGTGACCAGGATGGCTGGGATCTAGACTGAGTCCATCAGAGGGACAGCACATATTAGACGTTTTTGAAAGAAGGTCAGAGAAGCCAGACTGAGATGGTTGGGTCATGGACAGAGGAGGGATAGGGACTATATTGGTAGACGGATGCTGGAACTGGAGCTGCCAGGCAGGAGGTCTAGAGGAAGACCAGAGAGAAGATGTATGGACGTAGTGAGAGAAGATATGAAGGTAGTTGGTTTGAGAGAGGAGGATACAGAGAAGAGGGTTAGAAGGAGGTTGATTCACTGTGGCGACCCCTGAAAGGGAAAAGCCGAAAGGAAAAGAAGAAGAAGAAGAATAGAATAGAATAGAATAGAATAGAATAGAATAGAATAGAATAGAATAGAATAGAATAGAATAGAATAGAACAGAATAGAGTAGAACTTTATTAATTCCAAAAGAAATTATTTTGCTAGAGGGCTCCAAAATTACAGTACAGTCACTCACTGAACATGATATTGATATTGTTATCTCAGGTTTTCGTCCTGTGGAAAAGAAAGGAGTTTTATAGTTTGATGGCCAAAAGTAAGAAGCCTGTGGCGTTCTATGGTGCTCCTCGGTTGTCTCAGTCTATGGTTTAAAGTACTCTGGTGGGACTCCAGTACAGCATGCAAGGGGTGAGAGATGTTGTCCCCGATACGAAGCAGCTTCCTCAGCATCCTCCTCTCAGACACCCCCATTCATGACTCCAGTTACAGGATGGAACCAGACTTCCTGGTTATCTTATTGATTTTATTAGAGTCCGTTGCCTTTATACTACTGCCCCAGCATACGACAGCCCAAAAGATGACACTGGATACCACTGTGTGATAGAACACCTGCCGCAGGGTTCTGCAGACACTGAGAGACCTGAGTCTCCTGAGAAAAAAACAGGTGGCTCTGACCTTTCTTGCATACTGCATCTGTGTACATAGTCCAGTCCAGTTGATTGTCTATGTGGATGCCCGGTACTTGTACTTATCCACAATGTCCACATCTGTCCCATTGATGGAGATTTGGTTTTGACAGGTCCCCACTTTCCTTAAGTCCACTATCAACTCCTTCGTCTTTGGGACGTTGAGTTGCAGGTGGTTTAGTCCACAGCATTCCACAAACCTGTTCCCGACAGTCCTGTACTCAGCCTTGAGAGTGTGAACAGGAGGGGAGCCAGGACCGTCCCTTGTGGTGCCCCTGTTTTGGAATAGTGTCAGACACGAACCCGTGCAGCCTCACATACTGTGGGCGACCAGTGATGTAGTTGGTTGTTTTCCACATGCAAGGGACAACGATCATACTCGATCAAAAACACCTCACAGCAGAATCAAACATCCTCTGAGCACTCTAGGAATGGGAATCGGGGCAAAGGCACCTGATCTCTCTTCTCTCATCCTTCGTGGTGATTTAGGGAGGCCGGTCATCAGAGAACCCCGATGGGTGAGGGGAGCACAGCTGAAGTGAATAGACCGGAGCAAGGAGGGTTGTTGAGGACAGATGGTGTAATGAGGGTACCGCTGAAATGTGGAGGGGGGAGTGGAGATTAGATGATTGGTAGCGGGGGGTTGAGAGGTGATCAGTTTGCAGTGGGAAGGGAGTCATGAGGGGAGCTTGGGAGAGGGTGAGCAGAGGACATATCATCAAACCTGTTAAAGAACATATTTAACTCATTGGCTTCCTTTAGGTCTCCTACCATCCCCTGGCCGCTCTTTTTCATGGCCAGTGATGGTGCTCAGACCACTCCACACCTCCCTCATGATTTGTTGAATTTTGATCCCCAACTTCCTCCTGTAAGACTCCTTGCCCACTGTGATCCTCTCCCTCAGTTCAACATTCACCTTCAATTCCTCTTTGTCACTTTTCCTGACTGCCACCTGTTTCCACTACAGTGTCACCTCTATGTCCTTTGCCACCTATGGTTTATTATTGGGGAAGCAGTGTATGGTTTGTGTGGGGATTACGCTGTATGTACAGAAATTAATGTAATCTGTTCTGCATGTACTCAGTTGTATGTGCAAGTTACACATGTCCATGTCAGTGCGGCATCTCTGACATTCTACCCAAAAGTTGCTGCCCCTCTGACTCATCCACGCTGGAACCGATTGATCCCTCCCAAAGAAGACCTCAGTTTAATCTGCTACCTCCAGCTTTCCTTCATGTCATAACATCAGTGCCACTGGCTGTAGCCCATGCAGCATGTTCTCATCACTGTCCTGTACACTATATCTATCTATAAACATATACATAGTGTGGTCGTGCTGGGGGCTCCTCCAAGATGTGATAGGCCATGTAATGAATTATGATAAGGTGAGCTACCAGTGGAATCTTAACTTGAGGGCTCCAACGAGTTTTCAGAGATATGAACCAGTGATCAGTAATTTTTCTGCAATGCAAACTAAGAAGTGAGTGAGAGCATTTGACACCAACGTGGCCGCCACTATTGTCCTGAATGCAGGGGTTTGACCCAAACGCAAGGACACAGAGGCATGAAAGAGGTTTATTTACAAGGAGATGTAGAACGTGCGAGGAGAGATGAATAGGGAACCAACAATCTGGCAACAGGCTCCCTATATCTTCAGCCTGACAAGGCTAGATGACCCGCACCTGTTGAGTTCAATCTCCTGCACTCCTGCCGCTTAACAAGCAGCTGGATCCCAGCATCACACACCCCCAACGGCCGCCCCCAGGCGGTCCAGTGGAGCAATATGGAAGGGAATTGCAATAGTCCGAATCCAGGGCCGGATCCAAAATAAAGAACCACAGCACCCAAGAGCGGTCCTCAGGGCCAAGATACTGCCATCCCCTGCCCCGGGAGTCAACAATCCATCGGACTGTGTACGCAGGGTGCCCCCAATGCCCCGGCGGGTGGAGGGTGCTCGGAAGGAGGGCACAGGGTGCTGGCAAGGACTCGTTTAACTTGGGACATGTGGAAAGTTGGATGGACACGGAGGCTAGGAGGCAGGCGGATACGGGCTGCAGTGGGACTCATTACGGATTCTATTTCGTATGGCCCGATAAACCTAGGGGCTAGAGGTCACCACGGTGGATTTTCTGTTTCCATCTTCCTCTGTCATACCCACAAACTGCATCTCCTCCTTCATCACATCCAGAAATCACCTCTGTTGTCGTCCCCATCTCCTCCTGCCTGGCAGCTCCATATTTTACATCCTTCTACCAATATCACCTCACTTGTCTTGTTCTATGTTGGGCTGTTATTTTGATGTGCTACTTTCTAATCCTGCACATCCTTGTCACGCAAAAGAAAATGTGAACATCTTCAGCTCTGCCATCAACAGCTATTCCTCCTGTCTTTTGGTCAGCACCACCATCTCCAAGCCCTACAAAAGGGCTAGCCTCACCACAGTCTTGGAATATTTCCTTGTTCTTGCTGCTATTCTTCAGTCCCAGATAGCCCTTGACAATCCACTCCATCCACTCAGCCCTACCTGAACACGTTTCTTCACATCTTTTCAAAAGCCCCCATTTCCCTGAGGGTTGACACTCCTGCATCTTTCTCACCTATTCTTATGTCATCATTGTTCCACATGGTTCCTTTTCATTTAACTTAATCGTATCTCCAACTCTCCAGGTTTTCCTCCTCCTGCTCCCCGCATTTTCTGCAATGTATTCTGCAAATATCATAGTTCACAAATGTACAATGTGTCAATATAAAACAATAAGACAAAAAAATGTCATTTTATTGGAAGAAAAAAAAGTTAAATATTATTTTGATTTGAAATAACCGCAAAAACAAGAGAAATTAAAGCAAATAAAGGTAGCAAAACAGGATTCCAGATGTTTACATTCACATTCCGATCTGAGGTGAATATGAGATACATATTCTAAAAGTTGATGTCTTTCCTTTTTTATTTGCTTCCTTTTGAACCAGATCTTTCTTTGCCACTGCATTATTCCCCCTGTTGATCCATTACTTCCTCCATTATGTCCATGGTGATTCAGTCGGGATCAGTTTATATTTCATGTTCCATTCTTTTTAAGTTTTTTTCTTGAAAAAAATCGAATGAATTCCTGTCCGACTGCTACTCTTCATTCGGGATCACTGGGCATGCAAAACTGTGTGAAGAAGTATGTTGTCAACAATACCTTGTGAACCCCCATTTTAACCCCAGCATTTTAACTGTGATCTAAAGGATTCCGAATAAAACCTCACATAGACTGAATGTGGATTATCAACACGCTTACTTCTACTTTAGTGCATTCAGAGTGATGTTTGTAATTTTTCTTTTTTTATATATACAGTATTTCCTGACTTGAAATATATGTGTTAATTTCCTTCCAGATTGCCTATGACCTGAAAACGCCTCTCATTTGGAAAGAACTGGATTATGACGGCCTTTGAACTATTCCTCCCAGACAGATGACTGGTTATTAATTCATCCATTCTTTTGAAAAACGTACTTCATTAACATCCCAATATCAAACCCTCCCATGAGAAGTTATGAAGCCTTGCCGCCAATATTTTGCATCCTAGCTTCACAGGCTTGTCAAATTGGATGTGTCTGCCAGTGACACTTTGAGGGTGGCTCTCCAGAAACAGTGGAAAAGAATGAATTATGTAAGGTCTTTTCAGATCTTGCGTTGGGAAGGAGAATGTCCCACATACCCACCAGTTCCACTTCAGACAAGACATCAGTTGGAATGCCCTCACTCTACAACATAGTTAAGGTAAACTCTTTCTCATCCTCACGGCTTTGGACCACAAAGAGCTGCCTCTTGAGGGTTTTCTGAGGGCTTGTGAAGATGGTGGCAAAGGAGGCCATCACAGAGTGATTAAATGTAATTATTTAGACAGTAAACTTGGATAACATCAGACCGTAGTGGAAGAAGACTGCCTTTTTGGAGCTGTGAAGAAAATAAAAAGTATTCTATTTTTATTCGATCAACTCTCTTAATTTTGTCTTTTTGATACAATAGAGAAAAATTAAAATGTGACGTCAAAAATGAAATAATTGTGTTTGATTGATCATCGTTTTTGAAAAAAAAAACTGCGAAAATATGTAATGGGAGAGCCGTAACTTGAGAAGGAATTGAGAAAGGCTCCGGGTGGTCAGGGAGAGCTTCCAAATGACTGGACAGCTAAAGCTAATGGCAACAGGGAGACAGGTAGGAGAGTACTTGGTGTGTCGTCTGGAGGGAACGTAATTAATAAGACTCGGTGGTGGGATGAGGAAGTGCAGGAGTATATACAGAGAAAGCGGTTGGCAGAGAAGTAGTGGGACACTGAGGGGACTGAAGAGAACAGACAGGAGTAAAGGGAGATGCAGCGTGAGGTAAAGATAGAGGTAGAAAAGGCAAAACAAGGGGTGCACGATGACTTGTATGCTCGGTTGGACAGTAAGGAGAGAGAGAATGATTTATTCAGGTTGGCAAAACAGAGAGATAGAGATGGAAAGGATGTAGAGCAGGTCTCACCAAGGCAGTAGTGGACAGATTTACACATCAGTATGAAGTGTGTCAGCACAATTTTGAATCATGATTAGACTACATTTTTTTTCCTCTTCAGTCATAGGAGTGTCCTAAATAAGATTCTTATTTCAAATGTTTAGATGCATATTTTTTTTACCATTCAAATTTACACATCACTCAGTAAAAGCACAAGATTAAAAACATGTAAAAAACTGCCAAAGCACATCAGCTTGCCCACATCCAGCAAAGACTGTCATTGTGGTATGTAGTAAATACTAAACAGGCCTCTGAAACCCCAAGACAAATATGATTTCATTTGCCAATGAATAAATCTGATTAAAAGGAGGTTTAACATTTAAAGTGTGATTGTCTTGTTCTAGCTTAGATATCACCTCTAAAAGCTGGGCAAAAGTACAATGCACAACAATATCAGCCACTTTAAATGAAATCCAGATATTTGGACGCTGAAAACACTTTATACAAAGAAGTATTGGTGACTAAAATCCACAAGTATATAACTCATCATTTAAAAATATCAAGTTAAACTTTGCAGTCTGCTTTTATTCATCTATTTCTTCATCCATTCAGTCAGTTGGTTGGTTTCCCCAAACTTCAATCTTACTGAAAAGGCATTTATTTTTTATTAATTCTCCCCAATAATATGTGATTCTACTTTTTATTTCTTTGTTTATTCATTAATCTATTTTGTTGGTTAGGATTCACGAAAGTTTTGATTTATATAATGTATCATAAACTCACCATGGCACCAGTATTAGAGACTAACTAAAATAGTGTGATTAGCAAATTGCATTTGACGGTTAATATTTTGTTAATCATGACAATGACAATCGCAAATAGCATTACTAATAATCCTCGTCAACTGGTATTGCGACAAATGGACTTGATATCTTACCTTGAAGGGATTTCACCTCTCATCCAAGAGGCTGCTTCAGTACTGAGAATGTCTCCAAGGGAAGAAATCAAGTGCAGTTGCCACGATAAGATTTGGACAATATTATTAAGACTACTGCTGCGACATCTTCAATTTATGATCATGTGAAAGTGGAAATGATCAACTGTGACCACCAGTACAGTATTTTTGTTTTGGTGCAAATCGCCTTTCCTCCCTTGCATTGCACCATTCCTATGTTCTTCCATCTTGTAGCTTATATCAACTCAGTGACCCCGAGTGTAACAATACAGAAAAGTCTTTCTGCCTCCCGGTGCTTGTAATTGTAAGAAAAGCATACATGAGGCAACACTCCTTCCATCATCTGACTGTAGCTTGACCTCTTGGGTACCACAACACCTCAGCAACACCTCTGGTTTAATAAATATGTAAAATCACTTGCATATTTCAGATCCCCTGCTGGGCTGTTGGCCTCTGATCAACCAGCTGGCTGCTTCTTCTCCTGTGGTGACTTTACCTTACTGGAGAAGAGCCCAAGCAAACAAGGGGAAGAAGTCATAATGAACAGGACTTGCCTCCACAGCCCCAAAGGAAACCGTTGGTCATGTAACAGTTCCAGTGATTTTTTTCTACATGACATATTTGGGATTAATCAACAGAGCAAGAACTACAGACCATGGAAATGGAAAACATTTATCAGAGCCTTGCTTTTTTTTCTTCAAACAACACTTTAAAATGGCTAGATTTGCTTCTTTGAAATGATATTTGATTTAGTCAAAAGGAGACATGTTAAAAAGGTGGTTGAAACTGCAGATTATTTTCATAAATAGGTTATAACATAAGTGTAAATGATACTTTTAAGTAAGCATCAAAACACAAGCAATACAATGAAGTCCATTATACAAGATCATCCACTCTAACAGATCCACTAACTAAATGAGTGTCACTGTTCTCACTGATGAGCTAACCAGTCCGAGGTTATATTACAGATCACGTTGGTAATGCACAGACCTTATTACAATGAATCTTGTGTAAATTTCATCTCATATAATCTTTTGCAATCCATAATTTCAGGTGATATTCTACAGATTACATTGCAGAGAGTTTAACTTTTATCTCCCTGTCAACGACTATATTGAGTTGTCTATCATATGTATATATTCATATTAATTCTACAGAATGAGAGTTGCAGATAGTTTACACATTAAAATGTGGTCCTGCAGAATTCTCTCTGTGAAGAAATATTTGCTGAGGTCTCCAGCCAAGTACGCATCAAAACTGCGTTTGAAATTTTCATTTATCAGTTATCAACTTAATTGATTATAAACATGTCACAAAAATCTGTATTGGCCCTTCTGAAGGCACGTGGACACTTAGCCATTCCCTCCCCACCCATTCTTTTTCAAAATAAAATGGGAGATTGAGGAGACGGGTACGGGGAGAAGAGCTAATGCATTCCAAGCCTGTTCATTTACATAATATTTGTTGGCATGAATTTATCTCGAAAGACTATGGAGTTCGTGCCTGGGTCGGTCAGTCAGCAGGTGGTGCTTTGTAGTGTCTACTGTGACTGAACAAGCCAATCCTTGAATAACAAGTTTGTTAATTAAGTCTGTTAATCAGTCGGCAGGGTCGGGTTCAAATCGTGTGTGTCTGAGTTTCTGTCTTTCCCCCCATCTGGTCTCTCCCAGCTTCTCTCCATCAGTGTCCTTGCCTGGTCAGCCTGTTTCATCATCAAGTGTCATCATCCACCATGGTCTCCTTCTGGGTTGATGGTACTTGCTGAGGTCTGACTTGAAAATGTTCTTGTCTTTCTGTATATCTAGAGCCAGTCACCAGTTGTTCAAACACCAAATATTTTGGGATGTGGCCATCTGGCATGCACCTGACGAGGCTCAGTTGACACTGCAATACCATTGCAAACTAGGCATTCCAACATCTTCCAAAGCAGAGCTGTTGGGTCTGTGGTCTTACCAGCTGCTGCCACATTCACTCTGAGGTACCAAAGGTGAAAAGAGTTAAGCTGTTTCTCTTCATTGGAAAACAGATTGTTTGCCTCACTGCAGAAGAGTATTTCTGCTGAGGATGCAGGATCAGGAAACATGTGAACATGGTGTTGTCCCACATCCCCTTTTCAAGACAACCCATGGATGATGATACATTCCTTATTGAGAACTTTAGCTTTGAGCCCAGTGGAAGTTTTTCTGAAACATTACAGCTGAGCTCGGTAAAGTCATTGATCACTTCCAGAATAGTCACCAGTTTGAATGTGAGGAACTGCACTTGTGTCTTGGCCCATAGTGTTGGTCTGTTTCACACTTATTGTAAGACCAAACTCCTTGCAAGCATGAGCTGCCCGGTCAGTCAGTTGTTGCACGCTGTCCTGTGTGCAGCTATCACTGCATCGTCAGCAAGTCGTACCATCCATAGTCCTCATCATAGTTCACATTTTGGTCTTGGCTCTCAGGTCTTCATTTGAAGAGGCCTGGTGTAGAGGTACGTTCCATCGTCAGGCTAACAGAAGTGGTATGGCAATAGGAGGGAGAAGGAGATAATAAACAGGATTGATGTCAGGAAACAGGTAGGCTTCACTTTTCTGGGAAATAAGTTTGAGATGGAGCCATTGTACCCCACAGTGTCCTTAATGCTCTTTTGGAAAGTCACAGTCAGATGCAGTTTGGGCAAATGGACAATCTTTTCAAACCATTCACTTTCTTATTCGCACATCTGAGCAATTTTCCTAATTTACATACACATGTGTTTGGACTGTGGCAGGAAACTGCAGAACCCAGAGGAAACCCATACAGGGACGGGGAGAACTTGCAAACTCCGTGCAGAACGATAGCCTGTCGCAGTTGAACCAGGGTCCTTCGTGCTGTGCCGTGTTGCGGAATCAAATATCTATCGATCCATCCATCGTCTGCCTCTTATCCTGCACACAGGGCCGTGGGGGAAGCTGAAGCCTATCCCAGCTGTCATCGGGCGAGAAGCGGGGTCCACCCTGGACTGGTCGCCAGTCAATCGCAGGGCCACACATACAGAAAAACAACCATTCACTCAGTCCCTCATTCAGGCCAATTTTCCCCCAAAATTTTCAAATTAACCCGCTGCATGTTTTTGGACAGTGGGAGGAAACTGGAGAACCCGAAGGAAACCCACGCAGGCAGGGGGAGAACATGCAAACTCCACACAGAACGGTCCCCTAGTTGGAATCGAACCAGGGTCCTTCATGCTCTGCCCTGTTTGCAGAATCAAATATATATTTTGAAACAGTTGACTGTCTAATGAATAGGCTGAAAGCTTTTTGCTAAAATGACATTCCAAAAAGCTCATTCAATATCTATATCGGGAGCTAATGCAAAGTCAACGTAGCAAGGTCCCCTGTCAGTATTGAACCAGCGGCCTTCTCGCTGTGAGCCAGGATGGTGCCAATGAGAAGAATGTGACATGTTAATGAACACAGAAAAGCACAATGGACAACTCAGCTGCAAATAATTATCCTCAAAGAACTTTGAAGGTCTTTTGACTTGGTTTATCTATTAAGGTGGAGTTTTGTTTTAAGTAACGTTTTGTGCTTCCTAGATGGTCTTGTTAACAGCATACCTGCTGGCTCTCAGATGACTTATCAAAGTTTCCCTGAAATAAAGGCAGAACATTTGTCGCTGGCTGTGATAAAGCTTGTTTTATCATCCGATTAATTCTTTATGGAGATTTTAGGGTCAGTTACCTCACAGGATGAGTCTTGCAGCTTTCTGAAAAAGTGAAAGTGTCTATAATCATGCAGAAAAGAGAGACTGGGGCTGATTACAAGGGAAATTCTCCATGCAAGACAATTTATGACAACATAACGTATCTGTTCCTCTCTACACAAGTGCCCGAGTCACCCAATCATTCCTAACCCTTCAATTACACTTCAACAAAATTATAATCCCCTAATTTGTATTAATTGTGACTCACGGTCTTCTTTTTTGTGTTGTTTCATTCTTTATGCAAGACTTATATTTTAAGACAAAGATGGATTTCACCTGGGTCGACGGCAGATATGACATGGCTTGACGGGCAGACGGAAATAAGCAAAAAAACAAACAAGCCATGAGCATCAGTCAGCCACAGGCAGATAAGTGAGAAGCAGGTAATGGGAGGACGCCAAAAGCAGCTGGCAATGCAGGTGATATCTCTATGGAGCAGACGTGATGCTTGAGAGGATTTGGAAGACAGTGCCGGTTGGCAGTAAGCATCCGCACCAGTTACTGTCGCTGCCTCCGTAGATAACAAATATCTACTGTAAGCAGTTTTTAAGTATCCGTACATGAGAAAGTATTTAGCTTTTGAGGATAATGGTTTCTTTTTTTTTCTTTTTCCCTAAAAAGCACATGAAGCTATCTAACCAGGCTTTTTGAATGAGAACGTATATTTGACCTTCATCGTATTTTGAACAAATCAGACAATTATAGAAACCCAATAAGCTCTCTCACTTTCCTTCAAAAGAAATTCTGCCCTTTACCTGACAATGTTTAAAGTCAGTCCGAGCCCCAGACAGCTGCCGCAAGAGCTGTCACTGAATCCCTTATCGTTCCCTACAGTATTGTGGATGTCAGGACTCCTGCTCTTTTCGTTTCTTCTCCCTTTTTTTTTTACTCACCCTACCTTTGCTATTTCCCCATCGTATTCAAGCTGTCTAGGAAACGCACATAATCTTCCACCACCCAGCCAGCCCTAAGCCTCAAAGAGTCATCCTGATATGGGCAGATGGAGGTGAGCTATCAGCTAACCTGTGACTGTGGGCCTAAGGCGATAATCATTTCAAAACTGCAAGGGGGAAATGGTTTTAATAACCCCGTAAGGGTAACGTTTGTCTGCCTTATCACACCTTGCAGATGCATCATGGAAAGGAGAGTGAGAAACAGAAAAAAAAGGGCTCGGGATGGTTGTGTTTGTCTGTGTGAGTGGTTAGATGGGGAAAAGATGACAGTTGGAGGCGGCTGATTGCTGTCCCTCCCCGTGGTAGATAACTGCAATTTTGACATATAAATATCCAAAAATGTAGCACCTCATAAACAGTCACTTGGTTTTGTGACTTTTCCCTCTGCAATCTTACTTGACCTCATTCTCCCTCTTATCCCAACCAGCTGGTGACCTCTTGAATTGACCTTGATAAACTTTTGGTGTGATGGAGGAAAATAGTGTTATCACTGTATGTGTACCCTGGTAATTATGGTTCCCCTGTTCTAAATGTGCTATAATTTGTATCAGACAACACATCACTGCCTGGGCTCACTGATGAAATGATTATGACAGCTTATCAAGCTATCTGTGCGATTGTCGTGTGTATAGCAATGTTTGTTTGGTTAACCTTGGCAAAAATCTCCATAGATGCTATTTGCAGAGGCATTCTGATGTCAATTTATCTATATCTACCTGGGCTTGTGTGACCAGCAAAGAGCGTGATGAGAAGGGAGAAGTGAGAGGAGAACGAGAGATAAAATGGGTTCCCTCAGTGTGACAGGGTTCCACAAACACGACACTCCCGCCGGCAAGTCCACAGACGCTCTGAGAGAGGGTCAGTCTACACAAGAAGTTATTTGGTGAGTTTAGGCTCACACCAAAAAATAAACACAGGTGAAACCTCAACTGAAAAGGACCCAAATTCTACAATTCGGTGCCGTGGCCGAATCCTCGGGGCAGGTTTTCTACAATGTATGACACCAAACAAAGTATGAACAAAGTGTGATTTTACCCTCTGGGATTATCTGCCATACATATGTATTTATTTTGAATTTTGTGTTTAGTGTTCATGTTAGCAGTTGACTGCAGCCACATTGGCTGTGTTTCTGACACTGCGCTGCTTCTCTTTAAAACCTCTTTCAAACACTGCCAAAGCTCCTGTGATTACTGGCTTGATCAAACCCAAACACTCAGTTTCAAATGCCTCCAATCTGCTTTTTATTCCTCAGTCTCTTTCTCCAGGCCAATGTGCACCAAGTTGTGTTTTTTTATAACCCTAGAATATCCACTTCCTTCAGAAGAAAAGTGTTATTCAGTCCTTTCAATTTTTTATTTTTTTTTTGTTAGCAAAAGAATAAAATGTGCTTCAAAATTAAACTTAGCACAATTGATGAATGTATCAAATTAATGTATCAGCAATTCTTTTTCTTTTTCTTTTTCTCCTCTAATGTTGCTGCTGCAACACCCGAATTTCCCCTGTGGGGATCAATAAAGTCTGATCTTATCTTAATTCATCATCTGTACCGCTTATCCTGCATTCTTGGTCCCAGGGGGCTGGAAACTATCCCAACTTGACCAGTATAACATTCTCTCTCTCTCTCTCTTTATATATATATGTATATACTGTATATATATGTATATATATTCTTCCAAACTACCATCATCAGCTTCCACAGAAACCTCAACACATCTGCTGTACTCTAATACAGATGGTCAGGCACTCCATTAGGTCCCGGGGCTGCAGAGGCCCTTGCGTGCTTCAGTTTCCTGAATCTCCCTCCACCTTAGCGGGCAATCATCACTCTGACTATCTTTTTCACCAACTGGTGGAATATCAGAGGGAGTGACACCTCTCTCGCCATTCCCTATCCTTTTTCTCAATGACACCAAACATTTCCTGCTATAGTCCTAAATAAGATCTCCCCTCTTCTCCAACTTACTCTCAGCAGTGCCTTTAAGCTTTTCGAACATCCAAGCCGAATCACCATTTAATACCTTCCCACTTCCTACTTTCTGCTGCACCTGGCTACTTTGGGTTTCTGGGCACTTAGAATTTGGTGATAAGTTGGAATATTTTGTAAAGTGAAATGAATTTAAAAAAAGATCATGTTTACTTGGGAATGAATCCACTGTCTGCATCATGGGGATCCCTCATCTTATTGGGGGAATTCAAAACTCAAGTGTGCAGAGACAGCGAGGTCTGGACAGGCGCGATTGGGGGGAACGGTTCCCCCTAAGTGAGGGGATGTGCAAGAGCAAAAAGCAATGAAAATTGAGATCATACAGGAAAATGTGAAAGAATTTACGGGAGCGATCTGGGCGAAACTCGCGGTGTGGGAGGAGTGGGGTGAGGCCACGGAGAACAGCTTTCGGAAGACGCCAAGGAGATTCTGGTCTGCCATCTGGCCTTCTGTAGGAGATGTGGTTCTGTTGGCTTCACCGGATCATGATCTCTGGCTCTTGCTTGAGCAGTTCGCCGAATGTGAAGTGGTCAGGATGAGGGCTGCACCTTCAAATCCAAGACCATGGTTCTCAACCGGAAACGGGTGGAATGCCCACTCCTCAAGTGGAGAAGAACTTATCTCGGGGTCTAGTTTTCACAAGGGAGGGAAGGATGGACCAGGAGATCGACAGGCAGATCGGTGTGGCGTCAGCAGTGATGCGGACTCTACACTGGTCTGTCCTGGTGAAGGACCTGAGCCAACAGGAGCTGTGGGTCAGGACCATAGGTAAAGTTTCCATGTCCATAAATACATGTGTATATATATGTATATATATATATATATATATACATATATGCATTTATACAGTGTTTGCATTTGTTTGTCTGTGCTTTTTTTAGTATCTCCCCGCGCCTCCTTTTCTGATACAGCCATCTTGGTGTGATCAGAGAATAGCAGGTGGAGTGGCAGCCCACGCTTCTCACTCCAAGTTTAACCTGTGAGGTTCCACACTCTCTGTACCAGTGACATGTTTCTCCCGATGGGTGACTGTGGAGTTTAATTCAAAAAAATAAAGACGCGAAACTGGCGTCAGACTGCTGCCTTCAGCATTTCGCCTGTTCCGTTTAATGATCTGAATATTCTAAAAAACAATTCTATCTGGTTTCACTTCATACAACTTCTTTAAGAGCAGTTTAAAATTGTTAACAGTCATGAAAAAAATCATGTCTCAATGCGCGTTGAGTTCATGAACATGTTTAATGCAAAAAATACAAGGAGACACTAATCAGAACTCAATGCGTTAACAAATGGCCCTCATATTCGATGTAACGAGAACATTGGATATGGATTTGAAAATTGACAACGCAGCTCCAAGAGGGCACAAGCCAGTTCTCTTCTTAGTCTGCACTAAGCCCCAGAAATAATAATAATAATGCATACTTTATTAATCCCTTGTGGGGAAATTGGTTCTCTGCATTTAACCCATCATGGATGAACATGAGCAGTCGGCTGCCGTTGACCAGTCAGGGGTTCAGTGTCTTGCTCAGCAACACTTCGACACACTAGGAGAAGCGGGGAATCCAACCAGGAAGGTCTGGTTCCAAGGAGGACCGGTCTACCTCCTGAGCCACGCTAACCCTAATGCAGAGAGTTGTGTCCAGGAAGGGCATCTGACGAAAGCATTATGCAAAACTTAATGTGAGTCAAAGCTATCACTTCCAATTATTAGTCAAATCTAAGGTTTATAACAACCACCAGCATCGCCGATACCGTACAGGGCATCGGTCGGAATCAGGCACCTGTGGGTCAAAGAAGAAGGGAAGGAAGGAGTGTTCCTAAGCAGAGAAGGAAGAAGAAAGACAAGATACTAGAGCTGAGACTGGGGACTTTAAATGGCGGGACCATGACAAGAAAAGCTGGAGTTCATTGACTTGCTAAGAAGGCTAGAAGCTTGCAGGCAGGATTTGACGTGTTATATCATGGTATTGAAAGAAAGAGTTATCTTGAAGGAAGAGTTTGTTAGGAATGTTTTGGAGGTGACTACCGGAGCGGCTACGGATACAATTTAGCAGTTTGCTAAATCTGGCAAATCGACAGTTGTATTCATACCAATACTCATGAATGTGTGATGTACCTTTCAGATAAACAATAAATTCAAATCAATAAACAAATGAACAAATAAATGTAGTTTCTGACTGAGTGATGAGTCTGACGTGACAAATTGAATTCTGATGCTCAAAGTTGTTTTGCCCGACAGCTATGGGGTGAGTTAGAAGGAAAAGAGAAATTCTTGAGAGGGTTGGATTTAGTGATGCAGAGTTTGGTGACAGTGGTAATCAGTGCAGACTTACAGCTAGATGGATATGTTGTTGCAGACGACAGAGGTGATACAGAAGTGATGGGCAGGTTTGGTAGCCAGGATAGGAGCATAGAGCAACAGATGGTAGTAGACTTTAAAAGAGGATGCAAATTGCTGCAGTGAACATAGGACAATGTATAAGAGCAGAGGTTGGATACAGAGGTGAACGACATCTTGTCCAGATAATGTTTTATATATGGTGATCAGTGACTGCAAAGTAGTTGTAGCCAGTTGTAGCCGGTGTCATCTTGAAGGAAAAGTAGATGCAGTGTGGACACTTGGCGGTGGACTGAGAAAGTGCAGGAGTATATTCAGAAAAAGAAGGTTTCTACTAACGGGCTACTGGAACTGTCACAGTGCATGTTTGGCTCAGTTTTTTTACATGATGTGAATTATCATATATTCATTTCATCTTTCGACATTCTTGTTTCTTTATTTCATGCACCTTTCATGGTTTCCCTTAACAATAATCACAATAATGTCACATCCAGCGAATTTCACAATGACAATGCAGAAAAACTGGAATATTGAATCTTAAATAAATAAAGCTTGAGTTAATATTTATCCAGGCTCAAAATGAGAAATTTAATTAGAATACAGATCAAAACACATCAATCAGAGCTGCACAAAACTAGATTTTTTTTTTATTCAATGAAATCAACGTAAGAGCTTGGGTGGACAATTTACAACCATTCCAAAGGGGGCTTCATAAGGGGCCAGAAATGAAGAGGCCCCTTGAAAGAGGGACGAAACAGCTTCCAAAATATAGAACTAGTCCAGTTATTCAGACGAGATTAGAGCCATCTTTTTCATTGTATATATATATATATATATATATATATATATATATATATATATATATATATATATATATATATATATATATACATATATACAGTATATTCTATTACAGTGCATTATTCCGCAAGTAAACGCATCAAGCACATGTATCTTCTTCTTCTTCTTCTTCTTTTCCTTTGGGCTTTTCCCTTCAGGTGTCGCCACAGTGAATCAACCTTCTCCATCTAACCCTGTTCTCTAGATCCTCCTCTCTCACACCAACTACCTTCATATCCTCTCTCACTACCTCCATAAATCTTCTCTTCAGTCTTCCTCCAGACCTCCAACCTGTATAAATCAATCTCTGCCTCCTTACTGTCCTACCAGGCCTACAAGTCATCGTACGCACTTTGTTTTGCATTTGCTGCATCTATCTTTACCTTACGCTGCATCTCCCTTAATTCCTGTCCTCTTCACTCCCCTGTCCACTTCTTCTTTGCTAACTGCTTTTTCTGTTCTAATGCTTTCTCTCCTGCACTTCCTCATTCCACGATCAGGTCTCCTTATCTACTTTCCTTCCAGACGATACACTAAGTCCTCTCCTACCTTTCTCCCTGATCACATTAGTTGTAGTTGTCCAGTCATCTGGAAGCTCTCCCTGACCACCCAGAGTCTGTCTCATCTCCTCCCTGAAAACCATACAACACTCCTCCCCTTTCAGCTTCCACCACTTTGTCCTCTGCTCTGCCTTTGTCCTCTTGATCCTCCTTGTCATCAGTCATCCTACAAACCAACCATGCTATGTTGTCTGGCCACACTCTCACCTACTACTACTTTGCAGTCACTGATCTCTTTCAGATGACCTCGTCTATACAAGATGTAGTCTACCTGCGTGCTCCTACCTCCGCTCTTATAGGTTACCCTATGTTCCTGTGTTTTCTGGAAAAAAGGATTCACTCCAGCCATTTCCATCCTTTTTGCAAAGTCTACCACCATCTGTCCCTCTGCGTTCCTCTCCTGGATACCAAACCTGCCCATCACTTCTTCATCACCTCTATTACCTGCACCAACATGTCCATTGAAGTCTGCACCAATTACCACTCTCTCATTTCTGGGGATCTTCTGCATCACTTCATCTAACTCATTCCAGACCTTCTCCTTCTCCTCTAACTCACATCCCACCGGTGGTTCATAGCCACTAACAACATTGAGCATCACACCTTCAGTTTCTAGTTTCAGACTCATAAGTCTATCTGACATTCTTTTCACCTCCAGAACATTCCTAACAAACTCCTCCTTCAAGATAACTGCTACTCCATTTCTCTTCCTGTCAGTACCATATGACAACTTAAAACCTACTCCTAAGTTCTCAGCATTACTACCTTTCCACCTGGTCTCTTCGACACACAGTATATCCACCTTCCTTCCCTGCATCATGTCAACCAACTCTCTACCTTTTCCTGTCACCGTCCCAACATTCAAAGTCCCAACTCTCAGTCCCAGACT